>JAFVLL020024513.1:0-31036 GCA_021397915.2 Tor tambroides | reverse complement strand
AGCTTATTTATTCAGCTTTCAGATGATGTATAAATCTCAATTTTGAAAAATTGACACTTAAGACTGGTTTTGTGGTCCAGGGTCACATTTATTATACATTTAAAACTGGAAATGACAACAAACAGTCTAGCGCTCTTACCACTTTTCTTGTCCATTATTTCTGTTTTTGCAGTATCATGGGTGGAATCTGTTGTAAACACTGGAAACCTGTAGAAAGATTAAATGTACAGATCTAACATTATTTTTTTTATTATTCACCTAATGTATCAGTGACAACCATAATTATTTGTCAGTTCCTGTACAAATTATAATAGTTACTTTCTGTGCAACCTGACTTTGTATTATTTGTTTGTTGTCCATTTTACACCACACCACTATTAAAACCACAGCGACATACTGTAGTAGTTCATTCTGTTAAATTTACTCCAGATGGCTCACAGTTTATGTGGGGTTGATTTAGGCAATGGAAAACAATTTTACTATTTTGGATTTAGGATTCTTCAGGGGCTTACGTAAGGATGCTGATTAAAATACATCATGTTAATACAAACTGAATACACCCTCAGGCTTCAGGTCTGCAGATCGACTTGCCAAAAGTTCCCACTGTCCTATCTTAAAGTCATCCTAACTTACATAAATGTGGCAAGAAAACATACTGCAGGCAAAAGACAATCTCGCTTGACTATAAGAAAACTAACTGCTGTCTTTGATTTAGTGTGGGAACAAATAATTTTTTAACAGTCACTAAAGACACAATCAAATTTTTGTTATTCTGAAGCAGCACCATACTGTAGTTTGACCTTTGAGCTTTTTAGCAATTATATAATCTATTGTTTATTATTACTGTGCCATTTCTAAATTAATACACTGTACAGTATGTATAGCACTGAAATGGTATTGGATGCCATTTCACACAACACATTCATTAGAGCCCTTGAGATAATTATGTAGTCAAATTATACATGATATGTGAACCTTCTTCTGGTGAAGATGATACTTTTCAAACATTTTGCTTTAATGGAACCATAGTCAAACCCCTCAGGGCATGTTTGCAGATCTTAACTATGTACTGAACTTATGGGAGAAAGATTACTCAAAGATGTGTCATCTGGCTCTGATTTCAATGTTGTAATCTGAGACAAAGGCTTGGAATTTGGACAGTTTGGAAAAGGGAATTCTTCAAAGTTGCTATTCGAATATGTTTCATGAAATCTGGATCACTGGCTGGCTGCTGGGTGTCCAGATCTGGACAAACTGGCACAAAAAACTTTTGACCACTTGGAGCTAAATTTACAACAACATTTTCACAATGCACCATCAAGAACAGAGCCTTTAGATGAAGTTGTTTGTACCTGTTGGAGATATGTATTTCACTAAGTACTAGCAAGGATAGAAATATGCCTCGGTTGCTTTTTAGAAATGGGCTTTGAGCCATGATTTGGTTGAGAAGTCAAGCACTAAGCATTCTGAAGCCGAGTGGTATAACAGAGTGCCAACACAGCATTTGGTGATCAGACCATCAATCAGCTAGCTCCCATGATTTCCATTCACAACACATTTACTTTAGAGAATAATATTTTCAAATCGATGCACCAGTGAAAGAGAAACAGAGAGGTGTAGCATAGGGGTTATAGCTCTAGGGATTCAATCAGAAGGTTGCTGGTTTGGTCACCACAAAGACCAAGCCATGAGCAATCACTGTTGTGGCCTTGAGCAAGGCATTTAAACCCAGGCTGATCCAGGGGGACTGACCTTTTAGTAACTGTACTGTAAAGTCTGTTTGGATAAGAATGCCATCTAAATCAATGGTTCTCAGCTGGTTTCACTTCAGGACAAAGGTTTTATATTGGACATCAAGAGGAAACACAAAATTAGAGAAAGGTTTGTCATACAAATGTAAACAAAATGTCCTTCAAATGACAGAAATGTTGTAAGTTCTTGGCATAGGTTTCTTCATGGTTTTTGAGGATGAGGGCATGTCATATGCTGGCATCTGCCTAATCTGACAGATGAATTTGGATACGGAAATTGAAATACTGAGTTTGACTTGACATCTATTAAGGAAATCATTCTCAGATGTCATAATGCTGAAGTGTTAAAGTGCTGTTGCTAAGGAAATATTGAGCATCTTAATTAGACTCCTTAGTGTACAAACAGCCTGCATTTATCCCCAGGTTTCAAGGCAAAACCCCATAATAGTGTGAGTCTGAGCTTGACTGACAGCTGAATCCCCAGAATCCGACACACTGCAGCAAGCATGGAAAATGTACAGCTTCTTAAGTCCTCCTGGAGAAGAAAGGAACAAGGCAGGGACGGCAGAGGATAAGGGGCATCCCCAACCTAAGAAATGTTTAATGCGATCCAAATACACTGTCTGTCGTTGAGTCTTAATTAGCCAGAGCTGGAATGCAACTTGTAATTGCTAAGTAAAGTGAGGCCTAGCCACTTGTCAAGTATCCACATGGAACCGAAGAACACAACACTGCCTATTTAATTAGATACTGAAAAAGAGAGAGAGTGAATAAGTAAAGAAGCAAGTGGGAGAGCGAGAGAGAAAAAAGAGGGCAAATCATGGCCACTGGAGAGAAATTACTTTAATAAGAAGACTTTCATGCAATCCTCTATTGGCCTCATTTGCAGGAATATGTTTTAACTTATCAGTGGTGATATTAGGCTATTTGAGTGAGTACATCTCAAGACTTCATGTTTCTAGTTTGTTTCAAGATCGCCTTTCCTTTGAAAGACGGTTTGTTGTGAACCAAATGTTTAGATTCAACTGTTTCCATTGCACACCCTGAAAAATCATTAAATTTGATTGCAATACCCCATGCATTATATAAATTTAATTGGTTGACCTTTCTATCCTGCTTTAGCTCACAGATAACCCAGCGGACCATGTACTGGTGAGCTATAATGGAAAGTCACTGTTTATTTAGCTATTCACAGCAGATTTAATTCAATATAACTAATCAAATTGCAGTGAAGGAGCGGAAGTAAGGGAAGGAAATCAATCTCATTTGCTGTCTTTGTAACCGTGTAGGGGCAAAATGCACACAAACACGCACACACACAAACCACCTGCAACCCTACAAGCTCAGCATCTAGTGCTGATTAGGAGTGCTGAAGCCTTGAAAAGAAATCGAACCAAACAGAGCCAAAGGCAGCAGAAACCGCTTGAACAGCCAACAAAACAACATCTGTGGGCATTCTCAAGGCATGCCAGCTGGACAAGCAGGGAAAGATTGTTAATGTTCCACATGCCTGCTATTCATGATCCTCACCATAACCCTGAGACTTCAGGTCTGAGAATGCACAGATTCAATATTTTCACACCAAAATTGATGGCAACTTAAAGAATTTAAGACATAACCAACAGGTTTTTTTTTTTCATTAACAGGCATTTTGACTAAGATGTTCCTTTGATCGTTGCAAGCACAGCTGCATTGCGAGATGCTGGCAAACTTCACAAAGCACGTGCGCAAATATAGGTTACGCATGAGCGTCTGAAAGCGGATAGCAGAGCCCCACATATGACATACTGGGGGAAAAAAAATATTGTGGCCACTAACTAAAAATTAAATCCCATGGCTTGTTAATTTGTTCCTTCATTTCAGTTAAATCACAGCCATGTACTAATACGTTCCCTTATCAAACTAAATTAAAACGAGAGAACAATTTATAACAGCTTATCCACAATTTAACTAAAATTAGAATGCATTAATAAAATGTGGCAATGAATAAATAAGTTGTGGGAACTAATATTTGTGGCCACAATATCTCTTTTTTTCTGCTTGACATGTGCAGAGCTTCACAGTATAGCACACAGGAATCAAATTATTAAGTCTGTATAATATTTTTGACATATATATTACTTATATAATTGTATTTTCTACAGTTAGTTCCAGTACTCAAATTTGATTGGTTGAACAGTGCCAACAAAACTAGGAGTTTTCGAGGTTTATGTTTGCACCTTCCACACAAACTGTCAAGGTACAGGTTACGCCAGTAGGTGGCAACAAGTCACTTGCTGTATCCGAATGCCTACTTCCATACTATACAGAAAGTAAAAACAGTACACCAAAAGAATAGTAAGTCTGAATTCATTCTATTCGAATGATAAAAATATGCAAAATGTACCTGGATGGCCTACTTCTTCTGCAGAGATTCCGGAGTGTGCATTCAATAGACACTTTATGTTGATGTTCATGTCTTTCTTTATTTTTTTACTTTTTTTTTGGAAAATTACCAATCGTTTCGCTTGATAAGACACTTATTCCTCAGCTGGGATTGTGTAGAGTCCTTTGAAGCTGCATTGAAACTGCAGTTTGGACCTTCATCCCGTTGGCCACCATTGACGTCCACTATATGGAGAAAAATCCTGGAATGTTTTAATCAAAAACCTTAATTTATTTTCGACTGAAGGACATGGAATCTTGAATGACATAGGGGTTAGTAAATTTTTATTTTTATTCTGGAACTAATCTTTTAATGATTGTGACATATGTCTCAAACCACATGTAGTAACCACTACAGTATGCAATTTGGTATCCAGGTATATGTCTTTATGAGTTATCGAATCAAAGAATCAATGATTTGTTCATTCAGCAATGAAACACCACTGTGGTGTGTTTGCTCTGAGATGCACAGCAGATGATTCTACTTTGACTTCATTTCTAACTATTTTTGAACAGCAACAAGAAATACTTCGTCTAAAATGTAAAATGTTTATTGAGCTGTAATATAAAGTCAGTATCACACTTGCAATCATTTATGTTTATGCCAAAAATGTGCACTGATTTCCTCTCTAATGGTCACGATCATCTCCCACACTTTTCTTTCCCAGTAGCTCAACTCTGTTCCAAGCTTTTCTGCTCCCATCTAATGACAATAAACAGATAGCGAGTGGGCTGTCTGACAGGAAGCAAAAGCTTGCTGCACTTCCCCTCCATCATTTAAGGTTCTAGATCTACACAAAGGGCTCTGCAAAGCTTCATACATCTGGAGGAGGCAGAGAACACACAACATCTGTCCTACTGAGATGAGAGGAGGCCCGGAGAGAAAAGCGCTGGAATAAAGGTTAGACCACCAGTGAGAAAATGTGTCTGTATTACTGTCATATTCAATATAAACTTACCAATGATGCGCGGCATAGACACTCTCATACATATGGAAACGGATGCTAATATTTTAATTATGGATGTCAATCAATTCAAAATGTATTTGAATGATTACCTGATATGCTACTTAATTCATTTAATTTATCACAACTGTCGAAAAATCTACCGTATGAACGAGTCAGGAGGTATGATCAAATGTTTTAATTTTCAATGTGATATTTTTATACTGTATAGCTAATATGAAATTACATATGCTTTCTCTGGAATGGCTAGTGCCATTTTCTATATTATTTTTTTCTATATTATATTATATTATATTATATTTAATATAATATAACCAATTCTCACTATTAACTAGTTGCTTATTAACATGCATATTACTGGCATATTGGCTGTTTATTACTACTTATAAAGAACATATTAATGTTTTATTCTGCATGACCAAATATTAGACCCCTCAATCCTACCCATACCAACTTAACAACTACCTTATTAACTATTAATAAACAATAAATTATGAGTTTATTGAGGCAAGTCAAAGTTAATAGTTAGTTAATAATGAGAAAAATTGGTCCCCAAGCTAGTGTGTGACTATTATTATATTATATTATATTATATTATATTATATTATATTTTATATTATATTATATTATATTATATTACATTGTTTTTATTGACTATTATTATAAAAATAAGACATGATGTTATCATTTATATTATATATTTATATTATTTATTTATTTTCAGTGTATTATTACTTGTACCAATTTACATGTTAACCTATTTTAATAACTAATGTACTGTATATTGACAAAGACGCACACATTTAAATTATTACTTCCAGTTTCAAAAGATAGAAGTAATGGAAATAATGCGAGAGAGAGAGAGAGCTTTCATTAAGGACTGAAGCAAATGTCTATAAATTATTCAGTCATTCCCTGTTTGTAACGCTACAAGCAGACAAGTCTGAGATTCTCATTACTCTACGGATTACAGAGCGAGAAAGCAATACACGAAGCTAAGAAAGAAACAGAAACAGAAAATGTCTAACCATTCAGAAACGCAATGCATTTCAAAGGTGTTTTCTCAGAGGTGCACACAGAGAACACTGAAGTGAAGGAGGAAGGGATGGACGGATACAGGGAGATGACAGAGAGCGGCTGGTGGCGACAGAGAGGAGGGGGTTATTGAGCTCCAGCAAGTGACAGCCAGGTGCTAGCTGTGTCTGTATGGATCATTCACATCCCACGGGATCCACAACAGCAGACACATACATACGGCCAGATTCCAACAGAGATAAAACCGATGCCCTGCACTGATAATCATTTACAAATGCCAAACATGTTCTAAGCTGCAAGAGTCCAACACATGTTGAGAGCCAGGCTTATCCACATTTTATACAAATATTTAACACCCAGTGGCTCTCCTGTTTTTGCAGTCGCTTTCAAAATGCACACACACACACATCAAAACAAATCAAAACAAATGCACAATACTCTCATTAGATCCTGCCTTCCTTCCGTCTTCCAGGAGGCTCCAGAAAAACAGCCCTACTTCAATGCATCAGGAAGCTCTCCTCACTATGTACTCAAAAAAATACATTAAGCAAGGTCTTATGCACACATTCACACACACAAACAAATAATGGAGAGGAGATGAGCTGGCTATATGCCTGAGAGGAAAAAGGAGCTCGGCAGTTATTCCTGCACTGCAGTAATAGCAACAACAGAGCCATTTAAAAACCCAGCGACACAGTCCAAGCACACATATATGGCACAGATTCATACATGCATGAGAAAAGACAGAGCGCTATGACAGGCTGAGATTCTCACCTGTACTAACGTGCTACATGCCTCCTAGAGTGTGTGCATCATCGTAAGAGATGGGAAACGATAGAGAGACAGAAAAAAGGAGAAGAAGACAGATAGGGAGAGGGAGAAACAGAGTGACAGCCCCAGAGTGACAGAGAGAGAGGAGGGGGGGGAAGGAATTCCTCTTACCTAGCATGTGCCGTGAATGCTGCTCCCCTCCCGTCTACCAAAAACATGTAACCCTCCCTTCCTTTCTTTGAACTTCAACCTGATAACGCAAGAGGGGGAAAAAGGGGGAAGATGGATTTGATTGCTATGTAAAAAAGGGATAGAGAAAATGCTGCATTTATTTGATCAAAAATATTTGTGAAATAATTTTTAAATATTTTAACACTTGAAATAACTGTTTTCAATGCTAATTTATTTTAAAGTGTAATTTATTCCTGAATTTTCAGCAGCCATTATTCCTGTCTTCAGTGTCACATGATCCTTCAGAAATCATTCTATTATGCTGATTTAGTTCTCGAGTAACATTTATTATTATTATCAATGTTGAAAACATTTGTGCTGCTTAATATTTTGGAAACCATGATATATATTTCTACATTTATTCTTTAAAAAACAGCTTACTAACCCCAAACTTTATTTTAATTTAAAATAAAAAGGTTTGCTTTCCAGTAAAGCAGAAATAAGAAAGATAATAACTGTTTTCAATGAACATATCTTGAATTAAATGTGGTGTTTATGTGTGCAATTGAATTTTTTCTTGTTTTAAGCACAAGACTTAATGTATGCTTAAGTTTTCAATTTGCCAACGGGACATTAAAAATAAACTTCAATTAAGATATATTATCTGCATAATTGTGAATTATACATATCTTGCTAAAGATTTTACTGGAAAACAAGACAATGGAAAGCAAGACTTACTGATAAAGAAAATGAGTTTTACAGTGCGTAGATACTGGAAAGACTATTTATTTGGCTATTGTGAGATATTGGTCCTAGAGGAAAAGAAAAATGCATCAGAAAAACAGCAAAGATGAGTCAGAAAGTGAGAAAACAGTCCTCATACTCTTTTGAATGTTCAGTCCTCTGCTGCAGTAACTCCCCATGCCCTCCTTTTGACACAGACCATCTGAGAATTGAACTGACGACAACCGGTGCCTCCGATGAAATGACCCGTGTTGAGGAGTCTCTTACTTTCTCACCCTCTTCCTCTCGTGTAATTTTTTCCCCTTACGCTCTCTCTCCCCTTCAATAACCTTTTCTCCCTCAATAACTTCCTAATAACACTCTGGTCTGAAAAAGTTGGGATTTTTTAGTGCTGAAGTTAACGTTCCTTCCTCTGTCCCTGTGGCCCCAGGAATATGTCAGAATTGTGGGGAGATCCCACCACGAGCAGTGTAATCATTAGTACTGGGTGGAGGTTAACCATTAACAATGCTACACCAGATCTCCACCACAACTTATCTTCTCACAACACTTGTGCCTCAGCCAGTGCAGCTGCTCAGCTGTTGAGGTACAAGCTACATTAGCATTCGGGGCTCAACAAAAATCATTCTGGGCTTAAAGAAATAGCTCACTTAAACATGAAAATTCTAGCATCATTTACTCACCCTCATTCAGTCGTTCCAAAGCAGTTTGACTTCCCGTAACAAGTAAAATGAATTTTTTAAAGAATATCCAGCCAATCTTTTAAATGAAATGAAATTGAATGAAGCCTTGGGCTCCAATCTGAAAAAAAAAGCACAATAAAAACACATAAGAGTGGTTTCTATGACTTGTGTTATATTTCAATTCTTTTGAAGCCATATGATAGTTTTGTGTGGGAGCAGACTGAAATTTAAGTTGTTATTCACTGCAAAATTGTAACATCTGACCTAGTTCTCTTTGGCATGTTCATGAGAGTTTTAGAGATAAGTAGCAATGTCAAGTACTTGAACGAAACATTCATTTGAGCCAGATGTTTTGATTCTCAAATATGGTAGCTGAATCATTTACAAATGGTTCTCAGCTACAGACACAATGATCCAGCTGTAACATTTAAAAGCTCACAGGGAGGAAAGATTTTCAACAATTAAAAAAACAATTCGCCCAAAAATGAGTTGTCATCATTTACTCACCCTCATGCCATTCTAAACCCAATCATCTTTGGACGAATTAAGATCTTTTCATATTTTCTCATTATTTTTGTCCAGCCACATAAAGCTTAGCAATCAACATTTTAAAAAAAAGGACATGATAGATACAGCTTGGAAATTTTGATTATCTACACTTCAATCTATGGTCAAATAAGAGAATATTAAAAATAACAAATCTTTTATGGGTTTGGAATGACACTATGGTTAGTAAAGGATGATGACAGAACTTTCATTTTTGGTTGATTAACCCTTTAAGTTCAATTCTGGTCTGTCACACAAAGCCATGAATATGACTTATGCCATGAATAAAGTCATATGAACCACTTTGATGGTTTTTAATCTTTTTTTAGTATTATTATTGATCTAGTCCTATAAGCACCAGAAGGCCACCTCTAATGCTGTCAATGAAAAAGATGCATACAATCCATTTTAAAATGGTAATCAAAAGTTAATTAACCAAAAATCGAATTATTATTATTTCTGAATTGTGCTTTTTGATATTTGTAGATATTAACTTTTTTTGGATGGAAAAAAGAGGACTATTGTTTTGTCAGGATGATGCTATTTCTATCGTCCTTGGGTTTGGTATGTGTATGTGAAAAATGAAAGAGAAAAAGAGAGAGAGAGAGAAATTAGTACACTATAGGACATACAAAATGAATAATATGTACACGTCCATCTTAATGTTTTATATTGCACACTTAAGTCACTAGCACATCCGAATACCATGAAGTTACCATTGCAAACGTCTAAAAAAAAAAAACTAAAAAAAAACAAAACATGGTACTTATTTTTTTGTGCCTGAGATGATCCCACAGATAAGCCAGCTTGTATTGTTGTCACAGATTCTGCCATGGAGTATTCCTTTTGGCTTTTTCATTTGGAGCAAACAAATTGAAGTGGCCCCTGAAGGAGGAAGCTATTCAACTCTGCAATGTGCTTGAGAGGTCTGTCTAATCACAGAATTGAGATGGCCCTGCCATGACCATATTTCACCTGGGTCCAGAGTGAGTCATCGGCCAGTGTCAGAGCCTAGATTAAAACCAGACTTGAAGAGAGGAGGAGGTGTAGAGTGCTCAGCATATCTAGCATATATACTGCCAGTGAAATGCACCCTGTAGCCATAAAGTGCTCTTCCTACTTCAGTCGACAGTGGTCTTGCAGACACTAATAAAAGCGAGCATTCAAACATGCATACAAAACACTCACCCACGTATTCTCACTCTCTCTGATACATCTCTGAGACAGACAAACTCACGTTCACGCTTCCACACACACACAAAAAATTGATTTTTAGATCTACTGAGAGGCCATCTCTGGCATTTATTCTGTATTGTGAGTTTTGGCTGATCTTTTAAGCAGTTTAATAAAAGTCTGAATCTTTGCTCCTGCTGTTCCTTTGACCGTCTCTTGGCTGAATTAGAGGAAAACGTGTGTAAGCACACTCCGACCCCCTACATTTTACACGTGAGCTAGCTCTCAGTCAAATGCACACAAACATGCACACGCTCATTAGCGCGGTTGTTTGCTGTGGGTCTAAAAGAAAGGAGAGCGAGAGTGAGCATATAAGCAATCTATATCAGTACTGTTCATAAAAATAGGTCACATAAATACACCAAGCCAAAACACAGCCATCTTTATCAGCCATAAAAGCCGACAACTTTACACAGCGCAAAGCTGTGTACACACACTTGAGAAACTTATGGCCCTATCTATTATTTCAAGGTCCGGTAAACCTGCAGGATATCATATCGGCCCTAACATATGTCAAAATCACATATTTGCACATTTTACAGCATATTTTTCCATGTATAGTGTTAACAGTCTTAGGCGGCATGCCCACGGACTGCCCAGAGGCTGTTCATTCACTGAATTATGGCTGTGAAATACTCTGGACTTACTACTTTTAGTCAGGCAGAAATTATGATCACATTCTCTGCTGGCTTTTGTGTGTGTGTGTGTGTGTGTGTGTGTGTTTAATTATTTTAATGCTTTTTTCCATGATGGTCTGCTATTTTAGTATCATCTGTTTTAAAACAATTGTCAGTAAGAAATTGCTAGAAAGAAATGGCAAGCTATTTTGACATTGAAAGAGTACAATAGTACTCCAATAATCTTTTGAAAAATTATATGTCAATCGTATGGTCTGGACTAAAGAAGAAATTTGAAAGAATGCTTCAATAATGAATGTCAAATGGGGTCCAAAACAACACTGAACCCTACTGATTTTTATTGTATGTACTGAAAAATATTGAGAAAATGTAATTATGTCTTCTTTTGTGTTCTGCAGAACAAAGGCGGCTTTGGATTAACATGAGGGTCAGTAAATGATGACAAAACTGTCATTTTTACGTGAACTAAGCCATTCATACTGCATAATAGCTGTTATCTCAGTGTATTTAGTTCCTTTAAATATTGTATGAAAATAAAAATAATGATCTAACAATATCCAGTATAAAGTGGTGAAATCAGAGACATACTGTAAGAGCCAAAATGGAGGCAAAACCTTCACCACTTGTGCAAATAATACTAACAAAATGCAACAGTAAGCAACAACGGATAGTGATCTAAGCCAAGACAAACATTTTTTTCTCTAGGAGAAACGTCAGCCTCCTGCAAAGAAAATTGATGCAGGCTGCACATGTTCCCTGTAAAAGCATAAGTTCAGTAAACACTAGTAAACTATTCTAACAATTGCAGCAGCCTTGAAGCTTTTCAGTACCATATACAGTATAGAAAAAGATTTCTAGTCTGTTAAGATTTCATCAGACTAGAATGCTTATTCTTATTTTCCATGTGTTTGTTATCATTTTACTCAGAGAATAAGCAGATTTTTCAGGCAGATGTTTTTAAATTACAGAGTAAAATTATAGGCACACGTATCAGCCATGACTAGGTCCATTGCATTTTCTGTGCGGATTTTGAATATACAGTATTTCGTATTGTTTTAAAACTCTTATAAGTGGCTGAAAACATTATGAAATTAGCCTTTTTTTCTTTATAATTGAACATGCAAGGGGTGGGGGATTTTCTGGCTCAGCCCCAGTTCTAAAATGTAAGATGTACTGTAAGATTGAGGGTGGGCCCAGATGGGTGGGGTGTAATTTCCAGTGGGTGGTGTGCCAACCTCATGATTATTTTATCTGACAATTTCCATTAAGACTACATTTATGAGGAAATTGTAATCTACCACAGTATAGTGGATAGTGGTTTTATCAACTCATAATTAAAATGGTTCAGATAAATCAAGTAACTAAAATGATTAAACTGCTCAACTTTCTGTAATGTGTTAACTACAGTGACAACACACTGAGCCGTGAAAGCCCTCCGCTGGCTTTAACCACAATCCTGTATCAAATTCTGCTCTCTCCTTAAGGCTTCACTGCACATTGGCATCTGTGTCATGTGGCTCTCTCAAGGCATGAGAGGAACTGATGTTAATACTCACGCAATGTGAAATGAGCTATGTGAGCATCGTTGTAGATTAGATTACAAATTATATGGTATTACTCATCATCTGCTGTAAACCTCAACCCCCCCCCCCCCCCACCCCCCCCTGGGGTGGAGCGAGGGTGACCAAACTCTTTAACAGATCAAATGTTTCCACATCAAAAAAATAGCATCAAATGTGTTTCTATTTATTGAGGCTCTGGAATATTGCGGGATTGGAAGTAAATACAATTACCTTTTGTACAAAAGAGTTCACATAGCTAATGTCAACAACCAAAAAGAAAAAAAAATCTATATAATGTTTTAAAATATTTCATATCAAAGAAACATGAAATGGAAATGGTGGAATCTCAGCTAACAAGGAACGTTCACTCAAATTTCTGAACAAATGTTCAAATGTTCATATCTTCCAGTAAAGTTTATAGAACATTTGTTCAAAGTTATCTGCTCTGTAACTCTTTCCCTGCCAGAGGTTGCCAGTCACCGCCAGCATTTTTCAGCATTTTCATAAAACGTTCATGGCCCCCAGAATATTTTGTTGTATGAATATCTGAACATGTAATATGTCAAAAGAAAAACAGAGCCAGCAACATTTTTAACAAAAAGCTCAGAAAAACTGTTTGTTTTTTTCCAAAGACCATACCAATGATCGCTTCTATCAGCACCTCCAAAGCTTGCACAGTCCTATACCACTTCCTGGGTTGACATTTCATTTGGTAACAGTAAATGTTTGATGATTGCATTATTTTATGCATCTGCTTACATATGGGATCTGTTGTTTCTACTTCTTCACCATGTTTTGATCCAGAGATTCAGTACTCTTTCAGAAGTTTGTAATAGCGCACTCTACCATGTAACAGTGAAAACACAGAAAGCCGGAAAATTCCATCAATGAAGGGGAAACATTGTGTCATAAATGATGGAAAATTTAATCAATGGCAGGGAAAGAGTTAATAACATTATCAGAATGTTAGCAGAAAAATTTTATACATTTACAAAAATTATTGATACATCATTTTTCATTTCAAATTCAAGTTTTTGATTTTAGTTGGATGTCTGTCTAATGTTTTTTTAAACATTAGTACTTACTGCTTGTTTCAGATGGTTCAGAGAACATTCAAAAGTGAGGTTTCCATAATGTTTGCAAAATGATAAAATGATAAAATCAAACGTTCTCATAACAAGAGATTTTGCTTTGTTTTTTTCGCATGATAAAATGTGAAACACATGATAAATGAAAACAATGCTTGTTCTAAAATCTGCTCAAAATATCAAACATGCTTGATATCCTCCGATTGGTTGAATCTCAGCCTGAAGCTAAAAAATTGGAATCTGTGACCATTATACACTATGTGATTTTCTATGAAATCTGTCAACTCAAATCTGCAGACTGCGTCGACTTATTCAAACTGTAAATCGAAGAAAAAGTCATGTATTGTATTTCAGCCCTAAAAACATATTTTGGTTTGCTGGGACGCCCCTTAAAGGAGAGCTATAACAATCTCAAGATTGTCAAGGGAGGAAAAAAAGGAACTCTAGCATATGACTAACACAGACTAACACAAAAAGAGAGAGAAAAAAAAAGCAGAAAGATATGAACTAAAACCATGAACAACTCACACAGAGTAAGAGAGCTATTGAGAGAGGAGAGAGACAGACATTGCTTCCGGTGAAATGGATTTAGATGGAGAGAGAAAGTCAGCTAAAAGATGTTTAATTCTTAGGTAATATCTCAGATGAAGAGGAGAGCAAGCAAAATGGTAAAAGTGCGCTTGTGGGAATGGCTGGAGCTGAGGGAGGTGTGGAGGGCAGATTGTGTGATAAAGTGAGGTTTGAACGGGTTTCCTGGGGAAGAGTGCAGTGTGACAAAGACTGATAAGAACCTCAGGCTGTTTGTGTTCAAACTGAATGTCTGGACCAGACCAGAATACAGACTAATGGAAATGTCTGAGAAAGAGAGAGAGACCGCAATAATAAAACTGTGTGGCCCTGTTAAGAGTATCTCGCATAGATTTAGTCATAAGTAATTGGCACGGAAAAGAGGCAGGCAGTTACACAGAAATGCAGGTTGGTTACGATTTATGAAACAATTATTCCACTGCTCTGCATGATACTTCACTAAAGGCAAAAGAAGTCAAATGAATTGTGTTACACAATGCAAATACACTAACTTACACAAACATTTTTGTCAGTGCATTTGAGAGTCAAGATAGACCATGTTGTTAAAAATATAACATTATTATTAAAATAATTAGTCAGCCAAAACAGATAGAACTCCACAAAATCATGCCATTGGACAAGCCAATGTTACCGTGTTGGGATGCTCACAAATAGCAATGTTTTGATAGTGCCACAGACTTTACTTTTCAGAGAAATCAACCTCATTAAATTTGCATGGTCTTTGAAACTCATACTAAAATTTCCATACTTGGGAAGACAAAAGAGCTGGAAATTGGAATCCAGTCTGGGGCTACCATGGGCATAGGAGGCACATTAAGCAATGGGTATTGATTTTCTCCCAAAAAGTGAGAGGGGCAAGCGTCTCCCATTCTTAATGGAGGTGATGCCATTCTGTAGCATATCATTTCACCATTAGTCTACAAACAGATGAGACCACAGTGAGAATACAGTAAGAATGCACTGAAGGGTGAATGACTAAAAATGAACTGTGCCCACTGACAGCAGTGTTTATTTCCATGCACTGTCTGGCTTGTTTTTGCACCTGACTCACTAAAGGAATTATGCAAATCAAGTAACAGCAAAATCACGGCCAAAAAATTGCACTGTATGCAATATGCATGGCATGATTCTCCAAATTTCAGTCTGCTGTCAAGCTTACTTTACACATAAAAAAAATAAAAAAGTAAAATAAAATATACATAACAGACAAAATATATAAACGCAGATATGAATAAACCTAACTAGGGAATCATAAAGTTGCATTTACTGCTGCTCTGCGAAATTTCACAGACAAAATCCAGTCAAATCACAGTTGAGAGGTTCACATGAGGGTGAAAAAGTTCATTGTATTGTGGTTTGAAAGTGACTTCTGTGTGATCTATGCTTAATGCTACGCTACAGAATTAACAATATACTTTTTTGGGGGGCAGTTGAAGGTGAACTTGAAGGCACTAACTTGGATGGGTTAACTTCAGAGGTCATACGTGTCCTTCATGTCACTTCACATTCACAATTTTTTGCCTAACATGACCATATCTTAAGACTTAGGTTTTTGCACAAATGTTGTGCAATTGTTTATACAATTCACCACTGTGTTTGACCGAAGAAGAGAGAAGGCAAAAGAGAAAGATATAAAGAAAACAGGCTCTTTTCATTGTCTCCTAAATGGACAGGCTCTGTTTTGTGTGTACAAGGCACATTCTGGAACTCTACAGATCTGCTGCTGGGGGCTGTTTGTCCTCTGCTGCTGAGGATGTGGCCAAATTGCTCCCACTATCAATAATCATGAGTTTCCCAGCCAGGCATGTGTGTTGGGCTCTCAGCACAAGGCCTCAGAATATGTTCAGGAGATTAACCCTATTTTCTCTCCCTTCTTTCCATTTCTCAACAGTTTTTTTCATGTATGGTTTATTTTTCTTTTGCTGAAGATTATTATTCTGTACATTTTAATTAAAACCTAAATAAAATATAGCCTGTATAATAGAAATATCAAATTCCAATTAAAATGTTTCAGGCAAAAAACAGTAAAATTGCAGTTATTCTTGGCATAGTTTTTTATTGATTGATTGATTGATTGTGATAAATGAGTAAATGTGAATGGGTTTTGGGCATAGAAACTGAGCACAAATGGGTTCCACTTTCTTTAGTGTGAATGAGATTTACATAATATAAATAGTGATATCTATTTCAAATCAATATCTGCCAAATCATTCTTTTAATAATACCCAGGGCAAAAACTCAAAAAAAACAAAAAAACAATAAAGGAGTCTAGTAAAACAAAACAGTCCCAAACATGTGACCCTGGACCACAAAACCAGTCTTAAGTCGCTGGGGTATATTTGTAGCAATAGCCAGAAATACATTGTATGGGTCAAAATTATCAATTTTTCTTTTATGCCAAAAATCATTAGGATATTAAGTAAAGATCATGTTCCATGAAGATATTTTGTAAATTTCTTACCATAAATATATCAAAACGTCATTTTTGATTAGTAATATGCATTGCTAAGAACTTCATTTGGACAGTTTTAAAGGCGATTTTCTCAATATTTAGATTTTTTTGCATTCTCAGATTCCAGATTTTCAAATAGTTGTATCTCGGCCAAATATTGTCTGATCCTAACAAACCATACATCAATGGAAAGCTTATTTATTCAGCTTTCAGATTATGTATAAATCTCAATTTCAGAAAATTGACACTTAAGACTGGTTTTGTGGTCCAGGGTCACATATGGACTTATCTGTCCTTTGGGAATTCCTTTTGTTTATGCTATGCTTTTTCATTGAAAAAAAAATAAAATTCACTGAATGAATTAATCTTGAACAGTAACAAAATACTGTGTTTAGAGCATAGCTATTTAATGGATCCCACATGGGTAAACAGAAGTGTGTTTTTATTGCATTTATTTATTCAGACAAAAAAAAAAGATATACAGGCTGATGGGTTGCAGATTGCTCAGAATAAACAGAAACCATCTAGTCCTCTAATCATGTCTTAGAAAGACAGACAAACAAATAGACAAAATGATGAGAGGTCAAGAGCAATCCTGACAATGCATTCGAAAACAAATTTAAAAACATGACCAGATAAGAGTTTCCTGTCTTACAGAACAGATGGGCAGCAGCCGTCTATGCAGAACTTACTTTACATGCATGCTATGTCTGTCCTCCATTGATTTGCATTCATGTCATCAAGGTGAGAACAGGGACAATTTAAAGTATGGAAGCTTGTTTTCTCACAATTCTGAATTTATCACAATTTTGTCTTTTTTTCATAATTGCGACATATTACGTCAGATTTACGAGGTATAAACTCATAACTGTGAGACAAAAAACTAAAAAAAAATATTGCAGAACATTAACTTACTATTCTGAGAAAAAAAAAAGAGCTGTGATAGTTGTGACTCCCAATTATTAGAAGAAAAGTTGGAATTGTGAGGTAAAAAGTAGCAATTACCTTTTTTATTTTTTATTCCATGGTGGAGACAAAAAAATAAAATTGTGAGATATAAACTCACAGTTCTGAGATATTTTGAAGAACGTTGGTAACCAACGTTCAGTGAGTAGACAAAATGACACAATTGTTTTCTCTTTCTTTCTTTCTTTCTTTCTTTCTTCTATCCTTAGATGTAGAAGACATAGGTACAAATATGTTAGCCAAGCAGTAATTAACTTGAATTACACGAACATGAACTATTATGCTATGTTATTATAAGTTATATATATATATATATATATATATATATATATATATATATATAACTTATAATAACATAGCATAATAGTTCATGTTCGTGTATTTATTTATCGATGTAACCTAGAGTAAGCAAGAGTCAGTGGTCATTTTTGTGAAGTAAATATTATAATGCAATATTGACTGTCTGACTCTATACAGTATTATCCCTCATACCAAAATATGGCAGGCATATTTGTATTAGTCTACGAGTCACCAAGGAGAGATGCTTTGGGCCGCACACACAGGAGTGAGGGTAGGATAATGAACGTGTGTGAGAAATGGGACTGTCACTCTGCTGAGATAAAGATGCTCTCAGGAAATGTGACCTGATGTCAACAGATGAAGAGAGGTGTATGTGTGTGAGGGCAAACTCATATGTTGTTTGGCCCATTTTTCCATCCCTCCTGCTTGATTTACTTCTTGACAGGATACTGCTGTTTTCCAGGCCATTCCACAATAACTTACTGTCACTCTTTCCCTCATTCCCAAGATATATTTCCCTGTGCTCTATCTGCTCCTCTCAAACCCTTACAGTCTGTCCATTACATTCACAATGGGAATACTAACTGCAATAACAGTTAAAGGGACAGTTCACTGAAGAATGAAAATTCTGCCATCTTTTACTCACATGCATAGTTAAACGGATAGTTCAACCCAAAAAAGGATATTTTCAGAAATGCCTCAGTGTTGATTTTGTTTTATGTAGTTAGTTAGTTTTTGCCCATACAATGGAATTCACCTGGCTCCAATGTAGTTTGGTTCATAACATTCTTCAAAATATTTGCACAGGAAAGAAATTCTTACAGTTTTGGAACAACATGAAGGTTTGTAAATTTTGACAGTATTTAGCCACTCAAATGGTGTTTGCCGTTCATTATAATTTCAAGTAAATTGGCTGTATGAATTCCAAACCTTGGAATATGGCATATTTACATACATAAATCAAAAGTTTACGGTCAGTAAGCTATTTTATACTTTTATTCAGCAAGGGTGCATTAACTTAATTGAATTGATCTATTTCAAATAAACGCTGTTCTTTTGAACTTTCTATTCATCAAATTATCCTGAAGAAAGGTATCCTTGTTTCCATGAAAATATTAAGCATAATAATTAGAAATGTTTCTTGAGCACCAAATCAGCATATTAGAATGATTTCTAAAGGATCGCATGACACTGAAGACTGGAGTAATGGCTGCTGAAAATTCAGCTTTGCTAAGAGAGAAATAAATTACATTAAAATAATATTAAAAAAGAAAGCAGTTACTTTACATTGTAATAATATTTCATAATATAACTGCTTTTACTGTATTTTTGATCAAATAAATGCAGGCTGGAGACCAAGTAGAGACATCTTTCAAAGACTTTTTAAAAATCTTACCAACCCTAAAATTAAACAGTAATGTATACACTAATTTTTTAATACATTCAAATGGAAATCAATGGTTAAAGGCTTAGTTCACCCAAAAATGAAAATTAGTCCATGCTTCACTCACCCTCAAGGCATCCTGGGTGTATACGATGAATCCAATCGGAGTTATATTAAAAATTGTCCTGACTCTTTCAAGCTTTATAACGGCATGGACGGGTGTTTGTGTTTAAAGTTGCCCCTATTATGGATTTTTGAAAATTACCTTTCATGCAGTGTGTAACACAGCTCTAAAAGAGAACAAAACAGGTCACGAATTAGAAGTACAAAATGAGGATTTGTAAAGAAAAATGTCGGAGGATTTCGATATAAGCCAAGTGGTTTTCCTTTGGTAAAGTAAGGAAACTTTGCTTCCTTTGCTCCTGTAAACAAACATTGGTTTTCACGAGACTCACACAGGCATGCGCTGTGCCGGCGTCCAACGTCATCCGCCGGAAAGGCAATCTCTCGTGAACGCGCATATGACAGTAAGCGGAAGTTACACAAAACTGTTTATATTATTTTAAATATGGGTATTTTTCTTACAAAAACGCATGGATTCGCTACAGGAGGCCTTTATTCACCCCCCGGAGCTGTGTGATGCACATTTTAATATGGATACGCGCGCTTTATTTGTCACGCACTTTATTACACCCTCCCATGCCATTATAAAGACTGAAAGAGCCAGGACAATTTTTAATATAACTCAGATTGGATTCATCTGAAAGAAGAAAGTCAAATACACCTATGCCTTGAGGGTGAGTAAAACATGGACTAATTTTCATTTTTGGGTGAACTAACCCTTTAAATACTAGTAACACATGCACTGATAGCTAGAGAGATTCTGCTGCTCATGTGATGTGGTGGAAGAAATGTGAGTAGAGAATGGCCCCTGACCTGCTGTCATTGCATCATCCTACCTTTCACAAATAGAAACATGAACTGACACATACAGGCACACACAGAGAGAGAGAGAGAGAGAGAGAGAGAGAGAGAGACACACAAACAAGCAGCTGCAAACAAGCAAGAATGCTCATATAGAAATGCGATGAAAGAAAAGCGAAGCCCAGGTCCGCTAGTTCACATAAGCTGTATCAACATGTATCTCTAAGCCCTGGGCACACAAATATACAAACATACAGTCTTTTGCAAAAATGCTGACAGACAGGGTTGCACACACTCATAAAAAATAAATATTTATGACAGAAATGTCATATTGTATTTTTGAAATGCTTCATTCAGCACTTTGATGGCAGTTTTGAAAAATAGAGCAGTCCAAAAATATGCCTACAGGAGGCAAAACAATGATTCGGTTAAAAGCCCATATATGCTCTGCTCTGTATAGGCTGTTTCATCGATTGAGAACTTTTTATATGACTAACTACTTGCTACTTTTCAGACTTGCAAATTTGCTGTCAACAGAATCAATCTCAAAATGCTGCATGCTCTCTTGTGAGCTTCTCGCAATTATGAGAGAGAAAGAGGGAAAGAGAAAGTGAATTGATTTTCCACTCTTTGCAAGTGGGAGTCATTTATCTCGTTTTGGTAGCTCTTGGTTGTCAGTGGACATTTGCACTGCTAGTGGCGCAGTACATAAAGGATTGAAGTGTCTGATAAAAGCTTACACATGAATTCTACCAATAGCTATTAAAACTACAGTATATTCCAGATATATAGTCCACAGGGTGTTGCAACACAACTAATTAAATTCCTAACAAAACATGCATTAGATGTGAATGTTTTAATGCTTAAAATTGAAGATCTTGTCGCTCAGAGTAGATACAGTAGTGGGGGTGGTTATAAAGCAAACACAGCTTTTTACCTTCTAGCATTGGAAATAAGAACCTGGATACATTTTAGTGGGCAGTACACAAGACCTCTCGGGGGACCTAAAATGTTTTAATGGCAAGAGCTCCAGCCTGATGTTTTCTTCTTTTGCAGAGAGATTTTAAACCAAAAAAGTTTTTCTTGCCTACAGAGTTTGTTTTCAAGTTTTCAAGTTAATTAACGCATATAACGCCTCCAACATTTTTCAGACACAAATTGCTCACAAGTTCTTGGGAAAGTGTAGATGGCTATATGCTTCTAGACACATTTTAATGTTACTTGTTGAAAAATGAGGCTTGGAATTTCTACAAATTTCTACAAAGCTGGAACCGTAACTTTCCCTCTTTGACCCACAGCTCACAGGCTTTGGCTTCCTCCTCTTCCAGCAGACAAGCAGCATTGTGTTGTTCTTTGATCTGCCTACTTCATCTCTTTCATTTTTTCTCTTTCTTTCCCTCTTTTTCCCCCATCTTGGCTATCCTCATTTTTCTAAAGGCTGGAAGCTTCCAGAAGTGAATCTCTCAGATCAGAGGCATGAGAATGTTTAAGAAGTAACAGCTTAGAAAAACAGATCAAGTTTTTAAAGGAATCTTCTCCCACACCTGGCACCATTTCACTTACAACTTGAACTTGAAGTGCTCTCTGTTATCATTAAATGGCATGCATGTGCGGTATATCTGGAAATGTGATAACATAATTGCTGGAAAAGAGTCTGGATAATTCCCGCATTGGACATGTCTGAGGAAAATACTTGATATCTTAACAGTTGACATGGAAGGGCCATTGAATTAACTATCTCTTGCTTCAATAAATCACATATCACTACTGATTCTGCTTATGGACCAGTCGGCCAGCTGTCTGCATGGTGTAACAAATATCAGATATTATGGTATCTAAAGAAGCCGTTTTGAAAGCAATCGCTACAGTTTCCCAGACTAGCATTTAAAGGAAAACACTATCTGTCCTCTCATAACTCCTGAGGATAGATAAAAAAGAAAGCAGGAGGAAGAAGGAAAAAAAGAAAAGGCCACATGAAATGCAAAACTTCTCCAGCTTAAAAGGAAATAACACAGTACAGAGTTCCCAAGGTCACATTCGTGTAGTCCAGCCCGTCTCTAAGGAACTGTGGGCAAGGCTCCTATTCCATTTCCGCTGATGGTGAAACATCTGATCATTACGTCTCCAAAGGACAAAATAAGAACCACTGAAGACAATCTAAGCCAACACTGAACTGTGTTTTATAAGACTATAAGGATGCAGCTGCACTGCAGATTTACGTGAAAATGTATATGCAATGAACATACAAGCAGCTCTAAGAAATCTAGAAGGAATAAAATCAATTCCAAATGTCCTAGAAAATATATTTTAAAACACAGAATAACAGATCTAGTTATGGTCTTCCAACAGCAATTATATACTCAAAAATATGACAAAACATAAAATCTTGAATTATTTTTAACACTTAGATAAGGAGGAATGTGGTTCAGATTATTAATAGCAATAAAATCTTTAGGGGAACTTTTTTTTTTTCAAATGAAGAGGTGCTATTCTTTCTCAGCCACAGAGGAAAGCCTAGATGTTCACATGCTGTGAACTATAAATTCTTCATGTACTGGCATTGACAGCAGTTTTCTAGTTGACACTGTTTTAACCAGCAGGTTCTAGCCATGGGAAGCTGCTTCTTTCTAATTTCACTATTACACCGTGCTTAAAATAGAAACTATCATCATGTTCCTAAACTGTAGGCGTAACACTGCCCTTTTTCTGAACTTAAAGGGAAATTCAAGAATCATAAGGAGGTCAGAGGTCTTAAGTCCCTGTTGAAAAATCCAGCATATGCTGGTTAGGTATGTTTTGAAGCACGGCTGCTGGTTTGAGCTGGTTTAAGATGGTCCTTAGCTGGTCATGTGCTGGTCCTAAGCTGGTCTTGAGCAGAAGCTATTTGCTTAGGACCAGCTTAAACCAGCTCATGACCAGCTAAGAATCATCTTAAACCAGCTCATGACCAGCTAAGGACCAGCTTAAACCAGCTCAAACCAGCAGCCATGCTTCAAAACATACCTACCCAGCATATGCTGGATTCTTCAACAGGGGTGTATATAGGGCTATTGAATTTACCTTAGCTTGTGGACAGTGAATGATCAGAACGATCAGAGGATAAGAGCGTTCTAAAATATCTGGAACAAATAAACATTAATAAATTAACAAGATGGCTTATTGAATCAGCAATAATATTTAATAATAATTGATCAGTTTTTCCTCTTTTAGTACACTGGTCCGGCTAATGCACAAACAAAGAGGAGATGGTCATTTGGCTTTCTTTTTTTTCAATGAATGGCTGCCATTTTATTATTTACAATTTCTTCCTTTCATTTCTTATTCTAATTCTCTCTTGTATAAACATAACTATCAACAGATGAATTCTCTAAACAGCATAGAACACAAAAGTGGTTGGGAAATTATTCTGTCTATTTGTTCTCACACACAGGCATAAATGCATCTGCTATTTGTGGTCTGGGGTTCAGTTAGCGGTCATCTGCAACAGGAAGCATCTGGCACCCTGAGGATCTTCCATATTGAAAAGTCTGATACCTTTTCAAAAGGCCAAAGCAGAGCTAGAGGCAATGCAGCACGTTGCATCTATATCTTTTCTTTATCACTCTGTATTTCGCTCGCTCTCAAATCCAGTGATGCCATCTTATTCTTATCAGAGCCGCTCTCTGAAACAATTTCAGTTCCCCACTTGTGTCGCTATCTGTTTTCTTACTGTTCTTTTCTTCTGTGTCAAATCCATTCTGAATCTCAAACAATCTCAAGCTGGTGTTCTAGATAGCACAGGTTGGATGAAGGCTTTATTTCAGACAGGAAAGATTTGTTATCTAAATAAGGCAAACGGATGGTTGGAACAGCAAGAGAAAAGCAGTCAAATGAAAAACAGATTTGTTGTCCTAAATTATACCTTGAATTCCTTTTCTACAAGGTTTTTCTGTTAGATCGTGAGAAAGGGCACATATTCTACTTGGGATGTGCCTGAATTAATAAGAAGCATAAAAACATTTTCTTCCTTTAGGACCGAAAGTATTTTGCAATGCAGACTTCCCTACTTTCTAGAATTCTGACCAGAAATAACAAAAAAAAAAATGTGGTGCTCTTCCTGCTGGATTTCAGATGATATTGGACGCTTGTTATTACTTCAGCTAATGGCACTCGGAAACATTTATCATGGTTAAAACCTAAATGTTAGATTCAATATGGCCAGTTTACTTTTGCTCAACCGACAAAAAGTGTTAAAAAAAAGAAGCCAAACCTGGATCAACCATTGCATGTCTCCAGTCACCACACAGACTGGCAGCACTATTGTATTGTTAATAATAAAAATATTTAAAAAAAAAAAAAAATTGTTCATTGAAATGAAGCTGAAAGCTAAAAAATTCTAAATAAAATAAAATAATTTAAAAAAATGCTAAAAGTGACAAGCACAAAAAATTACTAAAACTTAAATTTAAATTTAAATTGAAAACATAAAACTGTTCCTTATAATCCCATTCAAATATAAAACACACAGTATTCTAAATAAAATAAGCAAAGAATTCTATAGTGGAATTTTCAAATCCATAATGGATTTTTTAACAACATTCATGTTGTTTTAGATAGCAAAATCAAGCTTGAAATGAAACAATGCTTTTAATAAATGTCGAATTTAAAAAATCTGAAGTCATTCAACTCCTAGAATGCACAAGCATGTGTCATGGTACTCTCATGAACAGCTCTCGGATTTCATCAAAAATATCTTAATTTGTGTTCTGAAGATGAACGAAGGTCTTATGGGTTTGGAATGACATGAAGGTGAGTAATTAATGGCAGATTTTTCTTTTTTCTTTTTGGGTGAACTATCCCTTTAATACATGTGAGAACAATAACATGATCAGCGGTGGAAGTGTTGGTTGCATCTGCACAGCTGTAGATGTGTATGACCATCCCTTAGGATTAGTGTCTAATCAGTTTCAGTGCAGCTTTCCTCTGCATTAATCTAGCATGATGAGACCACTCTCAGTCAAGCTTTCTGCTTTGCAGAGCAATTAACGTCTCTTCATCACAGCACTATCAATGCTAAATATCAAGCCGCAGAAACACTAAGGTTTTTCAAGCACTGCTCAGTGGGTGATCTCACTCATTAAACAGCTATAGTGATATGAGGTACTGTATATAATGTCATCAGACATATAGAAAGGCCAATGCTACACAGTAAGAAAAGATGAAAAAAAGGCTGGTATAGAAAAATCTCCTCCACTGCACATCTGTCACCCAGCAAAGAGCTTGTTTCTGCTCTCGGTGCTGGGTATTATAATAAAAAAGACCACTAGAACAGCCACCATGGTCTTTGAGTCATAGAGAATGTTTTCTCAAATTAAAATAGGCTAAATGCTTTTGCTGCCTTTGATTGCTTTTGCATGAAACATATACTTCAGGTCTGAAATATTTCTGGGCTGGCTTTGCAATAATAATTAAAAATGGGGAAAGGCTGAGTCTGCTATGGTAAATTAGAGAGAATGAGAACAGGATATGGAGGGCAAGCTTTAAGACATTTTGATCAACTTCAAGTTTTCTCAACAATATTTAAATCTTGCCAATAGCCTATATGTTATGAATCAGATATCATCAAACAAGCTTTTAGTTTATACAATACATGTTAAAGGCAGATAAATTGATTTTATGGTTACTTAGCCTCAGATTACATTTCAGTGCAGCCAGGAGCTAACTCTAATTATGTTAAATAGTAAATCCATCTAGTTTTCAATTAATCATTCAAATTATTATTATTATTATTATTATTATTTTATATATATATATATATTTCACATTAACATTTTAGGGCTTATCCTAATTTGACTTAATTGTAACACAACTAAATCACTGTAAAATAAATAAATAAATAATATCCAATTAAATGTACCATAACATTTAAAATAATAATAATAAAATAAATAAATAAATAAAAATAAAATAACCATAAAAAAATCCTGTGACAATGCTTCCGGCATTACAACATGGCATATTGGTGCCTGTTTACTTATAACCATATATATTTTTACACAAAAGCATATAATATAATGAGATCTATTTGAAAAAAAAAAAGTGTCCCACAGAGTCTTTTTTCATGTTTTTTATGGTAAATTGTGTGGTTATTATATGGTTTTTACTTCCAAAAAACATAAATTTAACAGTATTTTACAGTAAAATTGCATATAATGCAATGCTAAAACATTTACTGTTTTTACCGTTTATGGTAAGGTGACTTACAGTGTTAATTAACCAATTAACAGATTTGTACTATAAGATTTTTACAGCCTTTTTCTGTAAATATTACAAACATTTCTTACAGTGTAAAGTTTTCATGAACAGTCTGAAAAACGAATGAAAAAGTAAACTACACTGCGCCTCCAAAGACCAAAACTTTCAATATCTTGTAAATATTTGATGAAAAGCCAGAAACATTTTTGTTCTTAAAGATTTAAATACTGAATTGTGATTATATGAAAAGTCTAAGCTGTCAACAGCAGTTTTTCACGCCAATAATCCATTCCACCATCAAAAATACAAGCAGCAGGTGTAGACATCAAAGACAAACTAAATAAGAAACAGCTGTAAGCCACAACATAGCAACACAGCAACAGATGCTCATCGTTCATATTAATGTTCAACACTTCATGACTGACAAATCTATTATGTTGGCAAGTAGCAAATCGTCTGACAAGAAGCTTTAAACATCTGACAAAACGAAAGCTCATAACATCAGTAACAAAGCTTTAATTTCTGGTTTTGTAGCCAGTATACAAGCATTTTACCAGGTTACATATTCTCATAACAAAGACATATACCAACTTGATGCCAGACAGTGCATTAATAAAAAAAGGATTTTTAAAAAATATATTTACATATGACCTACATCTCTGACACTGCTACACCCCCAACAGTCTGGATACATTATTGGAGTCCACAGAGAAATAGTACAGGGCTGTTTCGACACACAACATCAGATTGTGCAAACTAAAATCTCAGCGTTTGTAACAAGGTTCTTCAATGTATGTTTTCTCTGTTTCTCTGCACTTCTGCTGACTGCTGCATCAGAGACTGCTGATGTCACTGCATATCTAAGAGTGCAAGAAAGGCAATAGACAAACCCCCGTCCTCTGAAGATTTCACAGATCATATCTATAAAGATCTCTATATCCAGCCCAAGCTGTGCAGAGGTGAACGTGAATGAAGGTGAGTGTAAAAAAAAGGAGGATTTGATTTGTCAACTCATGCAGCACTAATTGCATCTTTCTAGTCCAGAGTGTAAATCTTTATCACTACCTACATAACTGTCACTGTTGTCATGGAATAATAATGAAATATGTAAGAAGACTATGTTTTGAAAGTTGCACAAGTGTCTTTTCATCACTTAAAACAGGAAAGAATTCAGACAAAAACAGCCAGCAGCAGACACAAACAGAAATTATTGCCTGAAGAGGTCAGAAGGTTTTAACTCCTCCACTCAGTATTTGTGTAGACCTCTTTTCCAAGCTTCTCTAAGGTCAAAATCTACAGCTTCTCTAAAGCAAAAAAGCTGAAATAAAATAAAATATTGATATTAGATTTAAAAAAAAACTTAAGGCCCGTTTCTACAAACAACTGACAGCATGTCTGGAAAGCAGCGTAGACATCTTTTCCAAGCTTCTTTCAAGCTCTCCAAGCTGCAGAAAAGAGGATTGGGGGGAAATACAACATGCATTTGCTTTTCTGTGACTTAGTATGCAAAAAGGATGAGTAGGATGTCTAAATATTCTGTATTCGTTATCAGTATTTACAGAAGGAAAACAATACCCAGATGACACAAAGCATCTGGTGAGATTCTGAAGTGTGCAACTAGCAGGCAATCTGCTATCCCATGAGGCAACAGAAGCTGCAGTGTTGTCAAATTTGAAAAACTGAAATAAAAAAAAATGGTGGTATGGGAATTTGGATGAAATGAATACCCACGTGGCTTTCACTGGTCCAGGAGACAATGTGAAGACATTATGTGCCTGGATGGATCCCATCAAATTGAACTGAACATTTGTTCAAAAGATCAACCACAAGAACATGTTTAAAAACCAGCATTTGTCTTTGAACATTTGCATGCACATACACAAGCCAGCACACAAACGCATGCCAGCGGAACTGATTTGCTGATACTACGCTGATATACAGCAAACTTATTTACATTCCTAACTCATTATGCAACCCACTTGTGCTGCTTTCACTCATGAACGGATGGAAAAAATAGGATGAATTATAATAGTTTAACATATACAACTATCCAATTCAACACAATGGCCATCTCAGTCTATTTTACACTACTGCACAAAAGGTTGGTGTCTGTATGATTTTTATGTTAGTGAAAGATGTCTAAGGCTGCATTTATTTGTTAAAAAAATAGTTAAAACAGTAATGTAAATGTGAAATGTAATTACTGTGATGGCAAAGCTGAATTTTCTGCAGTTGTAACTCCAGTCTTCAGTGTCACATGATCCTTCAGAAATCATTCTAATATGCTGATATGGTGCTCAAGTAACATTTCTTGTGATTATCTCAGTTGAAAACAGTTATGCTGCTTAAGATTTTTTGTATAAACGTGATACTTTTTTCAGGATTCTTTGATAAAGTTCAAAAGAACAGTTTGAAATGTGTTTGGAATAGACATTTCTTAACAAAGTGAATAATAAATGAATTAATAATGAGTTGATAATGAAATGAAGAATACATTTATTCAGAAAGAATCTTAAGCATTTTATCATTTGAACATCTTGTTCTCTTCCATGCAATGAATGTATGGTGAACAATTAAGGGCTGTCAAAATCAAAACAGAAAGTGTAATAGAAATGGTCCGTGCATTACATTTTTAAGTCCTCCAAAGGCATATGACATTTTTAGTAAAAGACTGAAAATCATAATTCTTTGAAAATCTTGACGTGAAAATCTTGCTTGACAGCTGCGGTCATCATTCACTTTCATTGTACACTCTTAAAAATAAAGGTTCTTTATTTGCATCTGCTTCCATAAAGAACCTATAACATTCATGGAACATTTTCATTGGACAAATGGGTTCTTTAGACAATTGAAATATTCTTCACACTAAAGAAAAAAGTTTTGTGGGGAACCTGAAATGTTCTTTTATATCAGAGAAAAGAGAAAGTCTTGTGGCCACCTCAGTCTACTCAGTCACCTCCATTGGACCCTCAGGGACTTCCTCACATGAAGACACAATAACATTCAAAATCCAGTCAACTTTTGTGGATCTGATACAAATCTAAGTTTCTATTTATGAGAACATGAGATCCATGAAAAGCCAATATACAACTACAAATCTTTTGTCAGATGATTTTCCTTTGAGTAGCTCTCAAATAAATTCTTCTGTGTCCACTTGATCGCTTTTTCTTTGACGCACATATGAAGAATACATCTAAAGGGCAGGAGCAGCCTGCAAATTATATCAGCCATTGTTTCCATCTCCGTTCTGTGAGAAATGTCCTTCAGCAGAACACAATGGACAAGGAATCGCCCCCACAGAGCCTCACATATGAACCCCCAAGAGACCTCGCTATGCCAAATTCCATAACCTCCACAACGAGCTCTCTCATACCCACCACTTCAGACATCCAAAAACCTAAGAAACGTACAATACAACCATTTTAGTCTAACAGCAATAGTCAAGAGACTTAAAACATATCTGGTAGATTTAAAGTACCCCATTACGTCTCTCTCTAGGCATTGTTTCCACTAAGGGCCTGTTTCAGAGCTCTACCAGGTCATGGAATTACAATCATTGGTGCAAGAAGCCCACATGACTGATCACAAGAGCAAAAATATGACTATTTATTTCTGTAGTAAATGTCTCCTGGGTTTACTAGATGTTACCTTAACGGTCACGGAGGAGCATAATCAAATAAATAAATAAACATATATAATATATAAATAATATAAAAATCTATAACTAAATGCAACCAATTAACAAATAATTTGGCCTTCATCACAATAAATGACATGTTGTGGCATCTGGCAAGTTGTATTTGGAAAGTTATGAGGAAAAAAATGTCCAAAAAAACAAAAAAACAAAAAAAAATAAAAACACCGGGCCAGAACACTATGATCACATAGTAAGGCTCACCAGTGTGATGGTAAACTTGCACACTCTTTAGGGAGTCAGAGCTCCTGGGTGGCCCTTAGGTCACATGTTTAAAGTACCTCTGCATTCCTGAGAACATCAAACAGCCTGTAGGCTCCTAGGGAGGCATTACATGTGCAAAGGCAGTGAGCCAATTATACAAAGACTTGCAAGGGGGTTGATAATTTCATCTTTTTTAGAGGAATTTTTAGGTCAGGTCAGCTATGAAAATGTAAAGGCAATTTTGTAAAGGCAGCATCCAATCGGTGCAGGTCCGTGTTGCGCAACACAAATTAGGCTCCGCTGTTAGCTAAATAAATAATTTTCAAATTAGAAAAAAAAAAAAATTGTGACATGCACTGGTAATATATTTTTATATAATTAGTTTACAAGTAGCATATTAGTTTACCAACTCTGTGAAATGCTTATAGAAGTTATTTTATCTTTTATATATCCCAATAATATTGAAAATATATTAAACATATTGCTTTTATTTATTTACATTTTATTTTATTTTAAATAATTTTAATTTAATTTAATTTTTTAAAAAATATTATTGTTCAATTTGTCTCTTTTAAGATCATATATATATATATATATATATATATATTAGTGCTGTCAAAAAATTAATCGCGATTAATCGCATCCCAAATAAAAGTTTTTGTTTACATAATATATGTGT
>JAFVLL020024512.1:94716-121208 GCA_021397915.2 Tor tambroides | reverse complement strand
GAAGAGGATGCCAGCAACAACCTGTGCAGCTCTGCTGAACTCCATGTCCAGGAGGATTAAGGCAGTGCTAGATAACAATGGTGCCCCTACAAAATATTGACATTTTGGACAGTTTTGACATGTTAGCTTAGGGTGTACTCATTTTTGTTGCCAGTTATTTGGACAATAATCGCTGTATGTTGAGTTATTTTTAGAGGACAGTAAATTTGTACTTCTGTACAAGCTGCACATTGACTACTCTAAAATATATTCAAGTTCATTTGTGCAGTATTGTCCCTTGAGAAGATATACTAAAATTGTTGCTGAAATGTGAGGGGTGTACTCACTTTTGTGAGATACTCTATCTATCTGTCTATCTATCTATCTATCTATCTATCTATCTATCTATCTGTCTGTCATTCAAAGTTCTGTCCAAATGTCCATTTGTTGGTCAAATCTGTCTTTTCGTCCATCAATCTGTCTGTTCTGAGTGGTTTGATTTCTCTCTGACGGTGTCAAATCTGAAATGTTTTGAAGAGACAGAAATTGTCATTTGCAAATGAGTGAGGATGAAGAGGACAGATTCAATCAGAACTGAATGACAGGAAGAGATGTCCCCTCTGCGGAGAGGAGAAGAATGCAGAAAACTGGAAATGAAGGCTAGGTGTGAGTTTCGAGGAGGAGGACACATTGCTGAACATCATCACAGATGAAAGCTGAGAGAAGAAATAAACGAATGATGAAAGACAGATGAGTGGAGGGATGACAGACAGACAGTCAGGACAGTGTCACACCTGAAGCCATTTACAGTCCGTCAGTGCTGATGGATGGAATCACCCAAACGCTCAATTTTTTCTTCTCTTTCCTCTGTCTGCTTCTCTTGTTGCTTGTGAGTGTTTGATGAGAAACAAAACACATCAACAGGTCAGAGGTCAGAGTTCAGAGCTGAAGGTTATGACATCGCAGCCTCAACAAAGCTTAGATCTGCAGGCATCTATTGTCTCGTACACTGAGTGTGTTTCAATGCTAAGTGACATTTAACGACTCTCGCATCAGTACGTTCTACCGCTGACATAACTGCCAAGAATGTTGCTGCTGTACAACACATGAATGCCTGCCAAACTCCTTTCACCACTGTCTTATTTGACCATTTATTTGCCTTTGTCTTGTTTGTTTTGTAAATCTGAAATACGAGAATGTGTTTACCACAGAGTTCATATAATTACAGGAATGTTCCAGGATCAAAACGAGCTCCATAGACCTCATCCTGACGATACCACAGAAAATCATTTCAGTAAAACAAATAAAGAAGAAATAAACATCATGTTTACAGTAATGCACTTACAATGGAAGACAGCCAAGATAAACAAGCTGTCTTAAAAATACAATAATCAATAGATACTGTATGTTAAAGGTTCGCCCAAAAATGAAAATATTCACCCACATCTTTCCAAATCTGTTCGACTTTATTCTGCAGAATGCGAAAAAAGGTAAAAGTTTGAGTAATGTCTAAGTTTTTGTTGTTGCTTTCGGTAACACTTTAAGATGTCCTTGTTACATGTTACATATACTTATAATAATAATAATAATAATAAATTAGGCATAATTACATGCAAGTAACCCTAAACCAACCCCTAATCCTAACTCTAAGCACATAGTAAGTACATGTAACTAATTAATATTACTCAGTACTTAAATGTGTAATTACACTGTAACAAGAACACCTTACAATAAAGTGTAAACTTGCTTCCCCCCTTCCATTAAATGCAAATTAGTAAGTAAATGATGACAGAATGGTTTCATTTTTGGGTGAACTATCCCTTTAATGTGAAATAATTTTAACCTTTCTTTCAAATTCATAACCATTTAAACCCATTAACTTTCAGGTGATATGTGCAATAATACCAGAAAGAGTATGTTTGCAAACAGAAGTACATCAGTACCCTTCATCCACATGTAACAGTATTCCCACTGCTAAAAGAATGATTTAGAGGCTTTACAGCTCAAATAACACACCTATTTATACAAGAATATTAATACAAGCTCTTTGACAAATAGTCAAGCAGCACATACTGCTTCTAGACCCTTCAGAATATCTTGCCTCATTGACTTCCTTTATTAGTGCATTACTGTAAACTCGTTTTATTGTGTTGTTTTTAATTAACAAGGGACATGTCACAGTTAATTAATGTGCTAATATCACTGATTATGTCCTTGAAGTTTTTTACAGAGATCCTTCTGGTAATTCAGAGATGAAATGTAATACTGTATTCGTACAGTTAGCTAATATTCCTAGCATTGCACTGGTTAAAAATCGCAGTGTGACTGACTCACCGAGTCCTCAGTCTTCACGGAAATATTTATGAGGCTGTTATATCTCTATAAATGCAGCCATGCGATTGACAGTCATTTACAGTGGTCTGGTAGGAAATGCTCCGTCCATCATCTTGATTTCAGACGGGCTGCATTGTTTAGGAGTTATTCTCTCATGCTGTTTATGGGCTTCCTGAAATCCCTCCCTGATTGGCTGTTTTTTCTTGCTCCCTGTTCTCAGGTGACCAATAAGGTGGAGCTGGAGCCGAGGCAGTTTATTGATTGGATGAGGCTGGAGCCGCAGTCGATGGTCTGGCTTCCGGTCCTGCACAGAGTGGCAGCCGCAGAAACGGCCAAACACCAGGCCAAGTGCAATATCTGTAAAGAGTTCCCCATTGTGGGCTTCAGGTACACACACACACACACACTGTACATTATGAAGAAAACTCAAAAACAGAAAACACAAACTCATGGTCAATGTGACAGATTTGAAAAGTATTCTGGCACACTTTGAAAAGCATTGTACTAGACAAAGCGTGATATCAGGCTGATCTGTGAGAGGTTTAAGACACACACACACGCTGTCTGGGAGCAGAAAGGTTAGGTTCACTCCTGAGGCCCAACATTCATCTAAATGTCAGCATCTGATAGCACTCTAAGTAAGAGAGAGACTGATGAAAGGAATGGAGGACAGACGCATACGGTCCGTGCTATTCAGACTGTTCTCTGATCAGCTCTGACACTTTTAAAAGTTCAGCTCTAAACTAGGGCTGTCAGTGTTAACATTAACGTTTGAGATGAGTTCAGTACGTTTACTGGCAGTGAGCAGAAAAGGGCGATTTTAGGATTTCAGCTTTTGGAGGTTCAGTTATTTATTCCTTAATAAAATTTCTTGCATTAAGAAAGGTCACAAGATCAAATCTTTCTCAACTGAGATATTTATAATAATAATAATAATAACAATAATAATAAAATTGTTTGTTTGTCTGTAGATGTATATTAGTAATGGAAGCAGAGTTATATATATTTTATTTTGTAATTTTACTGAAAATAAAAGCATTCAGATGACACAGAACATTTGATATTTCATCCTACTTGCTTGAATATATATATATATATATATATATATATATATATATATATGTGTGTGTGTGTGTGTGTGTGTGTATGAACAGAAATACATTCTTAATGGCTAATTTAATTATTAATGAATGTTTAATAAAATCTATGATTTATATTAATATTAATTATTTTATTGTTTATATGTTTAAATAAATCTATTTAAATATAATACATAATAATAATAATAAGGTATAGTAATAATAAAATTAATAATACAGTATATAGAATTTATAATTATTTGAATTTATAATTTATTATTATACACACAACAATCCCATAGCTGGACTTTTATGGTTTATAGTGAATTTTTTTTAAATTTATTTATAATCATTTATAATTAAAAATAAAGATGATATATTTTATTCATTTAGTGGTTAACACTTTCCATTACTTAATGTTAGTTAATGCGTTTACTAATATTAACTAACATTGACCAATAAATTTATTACAGGATTTATCTTTTTAATTTTAGTTAATAAAAATACAACTGTTAATTTTTAGTTCATGTCAGCTCAGGTCCATTAAATATTAACAGACACAAGTTTTGATTTTAATGTACTAATGTGTTAGTAAATTTGGAAATTAACATTAGCTAAGATTAATAAATGCTTTAGAAATATTTTCATTAGTTCATGTTAACTAATGTAGTTAATCAAAACTAATTCATTGTTTACCATTATATGTAAAAGAAGTGTTGTGTATATAATAAATTAGCAGTTAAAATGTGTAATTAATTAGTGCATTATAAATAGTATAAACATTTAACAGAAACTTTCCAGTTGCAGTCATTGTATTGTAGAATTTATCAATTGTTGAAGATCAACTTAAAATGTCAGCTATATGTGAAGCACTCTATTGATGGTAATAATGCTAAAAGCCACCAGAAGACTGCAGAAGAATCTTTAATTAGAGCAATAAAATATTTTTATTGCATTATTATATATTTAAAAAAAAAAGTAGTTTCTTTGCTTCAAAGGCAAGCCAGAATTTATCGTCAGCATTAATATCAGCCGTGTGCAGATGTACAGCACCATAACCACAGGTGAAACATAATGAAAGTGTGTCTTAGAGTGATGTATCGTGTTTTAGCTCGTCATCACAGCCTCCATGGTGTATTTTAAACAGCCACTGTGTGCTCCTGTCACAATAGGTGGTGACCTTTTCAAATGTCAAGCATACATACATAATGTCAGTGTTTTACTGATGATCCTGCCATATTTGGCATCTTTGGCTAAGTCACACTGACAGCCTCCTTCATCTCTGGAGGACTGAGCGCATCAGACCACACCATCTCGATGTCGGAGATGTTTCTCTGAGGCAGAGATTCAGTCGGACGTTTGACGGAGGAGATACGGACCGAATTTAGTCAGTGATGGATAGTAGAGAAGACTGAATGGAACGAGAGAAAAATAAAGTCAGAGTCAGTCGAGCTGGATTTATTGAGACCTGTGGAAAAAAAGCTTTGTGTTAATGGAGCGTAATTCTGTTAAACTGATGAATTCACTTACAAAGCCGTGCAAATGTAATTCATTGTTTGGCAGATTAACAGTTGTTAATTGTTAAAGCAGTAATCCACAAGAGGCTGTGCATTACAGTGATTTTGCTACGGTTAAGGGTTAAGCGGTTAAGCAGTATTCCCTCAAGTGCTTTTGTAAATTGGTGCTGTGGTCAGAGATGTGGTCTAGCGGGAATAGTGTGTGTGAGTGACCAAAGTTAAATTTGACCTCTCACTCTTGCCTTTCTCACCTCTCTTGACTGTCCTATAAATAAATGTGTCCTGTCTATTAAAATTTCATTAAAGAATTCAAAGTGGACTGTCAGTTGAACCATAAATGACTAAACAACTTGGTCCACGCTTTATGGACTTAAGGGCCGTTCACACAGAATCCGTCTTTGTGTCTAAAAATGCGAGACGCAGCGCACAGAAATGTTTTTTTTTCTTTAAAAAGTGCCACTCAGAATGCCTCCTCCGCCGTGCCATCTTGCTACCCCAGGTGAAAAACAAGTGCACTTCCATAATGTACTTAAAGTGCTCTATTTTCGCGCACTAATTTTGTACTTAATATACTAAAAATGATTCTTTAGTACCTCTTAAGATAAACTTAAGATCATCTAAGTGTACTCAACTGTGCTATTTTAAGACACCATGAATGTGAACTACAATGCGCTTTTAACATGTTATCTCTGTATTTAAAAAATGTATTTTGTTACCACTTGTAGCACACTTGAACCCATCTTTCATACACTCAAGTGTACTACAAGTGGTAACTAAATACATTTTTTTAAATACAAAGATAGTATGTTAAAAGTGCATTTTAGTTCACATTCATGGTGTCTCAAAATAGCACAGTCGAGTACACTTAGATGATCTTAAAGGTGCCATAGAATGCATTGATACAATATTTTAAATTGTTCTCTGATATCTATAAAGAAGGTATGTGGCTTAGGTAAGGGCAAAAATTCTCCAGAAACGGTTTTAGATGTGCATTTACAACCCTAGAATGAAATGGTCTGTATTCTGTAATATTCCAGTGTTTTTTGGAACATTCCAGAACATTGTGAGACTAATCATAAAAGACAAAAATCATTCAGCGTACACTTCTGAGTGATAACAGATTAGATTGTATAAGTTGTCAACATATTTTTTTTGTTTTCATGATCACTGTTAATGATACCCAGAAAAGTAATGTGATTTTCATATTCATGTCAAATTTCATTAAGAAATAATAAAAATAAGAGCAAAACAGTGTTATTTTATAATTATTTTATGAATGTTGTTTTAATGTGCCTTAGGACACCCAGTACTGGCAATAAAATCACTGTAACATGCAAAGTCTCAAGGCTTATTGTATCATTTTTCAATATCTTCAAACTTCATCAAATTGGATTTTAGATCAGATATTCGTTTTATCCACAACTCTCAGAAACTAATATAAAAGCTCTTGACCGAAGTTCTGATGGTGTGATATTTAGTCATTCTCAGCAGGGGCCTCAGTGTTATATTGTGCTTTCAGAAGGGCCGCCCCAGAGAGAAAAGGAGCTGTTTTGGAAAATGCAGCAGCTTTTTACTGTCATATCATTTATGCAGCAGTGTGGTGGAAGTATTGCACACTGGAGGAATTATATTCTGTTGAATTTGCATTTCCTGAAGAGACCAGAAGAAACCAAAAACAAACAACACAGTGTGCGGTCTTCCTCCACACTCACTCATTTACATTTATATGAAGAAAATCTGTGAAATAAAAACACTTCTAAACTGTGTGGTAATGATGTTATTGAATCGAGCGTGACGTGACTGGAGTGAATGAGTATTCTCAAGAGGACTGTCAGTTTCAGACAAACTCAGTAACAAGTGGATAATAGTTTGACAAAACTACAGAATGGCTGCTTTGGAGTTATGGGTATAATGAATCCAAAAAATTACAGTTCTGTCAATGTTATCCTGTGTAAAAGCAAAAAGGATCAATTGTGAAAATGTTCATGCTGTTTTTTTTTGTTCAATGAAAGCCTGTCATACTAATTGTCAGTTTTCTTTGTCTCTCTGCAGATATCGCAGTTTGAAGCACTTCAACTATGACGTTTGCCAGAGTTGTTTCTTCTCTGGCCGCACAGCGAAGGGTCATAAACTGAACTACCCCATGGTGGAGTACTGCACACCGGTGAGTTAGTAGCACCTGAACGTCTGCCCCTCTCATCTAGTCCCTCTCTACCCATCAAATCAAGGCATGTGTAATGAAGCTCGCAAATTGGAGCTCATAAAAGAGACATTTTGCATGAATGGGCATTACAGTGGGCATTTAGTGGTGGTAGAGAAACCTGTCTTCCAAAACCTGTCTACTGCCTACAAAGGCAGCTACCTTTCAAGACAGCAACCTTTCTGGAATGAAACGTGTAACTAATTTCAAACGCTCTATATACCAAGGTAACAGGAAGTGTTCTCAGAACTTTGGCTAACATTATTCCAGTAACATTAATGGAATGTTAGCACAACATTTATTTATACACTGTTCATGGAACGTTTTTTTTCTGAAATGTTTTAAGCCCCGTTCAGACTACACGATTTTAGACCGATTTTGCCACGATTTGCTTGACGTAGGGTGTCGTGGGGATTCGTAAACGATAATGGGCGTCGGGACGCACGATTCAATCGTTTCATCTCGTGTAGTGTGTCATAGTGCACGACACTTCTGCGACACTTCACGATGTCAACACAGAAAGACTAGCGTGTTTCATTTTTTTCCCCCGTCGTACACAAGTTCCATCACATCTGTGACACTGGCCAATAGGAGCACAGAAGCGCCTTTGTACAAACTTTCAAACAAGCTGAAACAAAAGAGAGACAATGGTATCGGTCTTGCTAGGTGTAATTTTACTATGGAGGAAATGTTCGTGGAGCTACGGCAATAATACTCCTGCATTTATGATGAGGGACTACTGCGACACAGTGAAAAAAGTTAAAATAAAAACTATTTTACCTCAGTTCTCTTTGACAGTCCATACCATCCTCTTCATGCCATCCAGATTTGTGTCCATTGTCAGGTTTTCTTTCTTTTTTTGGTTTTTCTGATGACAAGACAGGGCAAAACACGCTGTTTGCTAGCCATTGTTTGTTTACGCTCATAGCACCTTCTGTCTTGTCCGATGACATCACGCACGTCGTTAATGATGGCATGCGATGAATGCTCAAGTAGCATCGTATAGTCTGACATGTTTCTTGTTCACGACATGACAAGATGTTATGAATCAAAATTGCGTAATTTGACAGTGACTGTCGTAACCGACAAAAAATATTGTGTAGTCTGAATGGGGCTTTAGAAACATTACTGCTTACTGTAGGGCCCTATGAAATCTCTTTTGTGTTTTCACAAATTCCATTTTATTTTATTTTTTCACAAATTCAATTTTTTTTTTTTTTTCAGTTTAAATTTTTATTTGGATTCTATTTTTCTTTTCTGTTTTAATTTTCTATACTCTGTTTTAATGGTTAAATTAAATTTTATTAATCAAAAAGTATGTCTAATTAATTGAAATCATGAAATTGACACACATTAAAAGCAATTTATTTAAAAAGTTTAACAAAAGTTACATTTTTAAGGCCCTATGAAATGTTTTATTTTTTTTCTCAAATTCAGTTTTATTTTAATTCTGTTTTCCATTAATTTTCTAGATTCCATTTTAATGATTTCATGACATTTAATCAAAAGCATCTCTAATTAATTGATTTTATTTTAAAAAAAATCATTTATTATTTTATTAATTTCTCTTTTTTCAGAAATAATGTGTAGAGTATTTACTAGTGCTGTCAAGCAATTAAAAAATTTAATTGCGTTAATCAGTCATGGACTGTGATTAATCAGGATTAATCACAAATTTAAAATACTAGGATTTACCTGTAAATGTGTTGAAAAAGAAATGCATGACAAACTAGTTTAAGGAAACAGAAGCTTTCACACCTCCGCCAGGTATGAGACATAATCCTTATTATTATTTTATCATTATTCTTCTGTTTTTATTCAGCCATTATCAGTCTTTATACTGGCAATAAAACGTTTACCAAGCCACATCGCTTCAATCCCAGTATACATTTACCCAACTATTATCAAAAGTATTTCTAAATAAATACAACAAAACATTTTCTTGCGACCATTACGTGAAGTATTATGACAAAATGCATTATGAAGAGGAATTGGGCCTGTTCTACAGCTGCATTAGAGCTAACATTATCATCATGCTTCATAAGACAATTTATGAGATTAATAGTACGGCAAGCCTTATCAAACGATTAATTTTAACATGTTAAAATTTTTAGGTTAATCACATGCGTTAACGCGTTAACGTTGACACCCCTAGTATTTACATTTTTCTGCTAAACAAATCTGGTAAATATGTTTTTGTAAATATTCCTTGAAAATAGCGTTTTAATAGTAATTTTATTAGTGGTAGTGCTATCATTACATTAAGCAAATGTGAAATCTGTCACAGTTTCTTCGAGTTAAACCAAACTTTTATTTTGTCGGGTTGCTGTGAAGACCTTTAAGTTTCTGTTTGTATATGATATGACGATAGTTTTTCTCAAAGGAAACAGTAAAATGCTCATGAAGTGACTAAAAGCAGTTCTAAAGGTTATGTTTATGTATGTCCTCATTTAGTGATGAAAACACAGTGAGCATCATGCACGCTTCCTTATGTGTGTAGTAAACGAAACCACGCGTCTGCGCCATTCATTCACAGACATGCAGAACATGCAGGATTCATATTTAAATGGTATTTTTGTGACTTAATATTCACAGGCACTAGTCCATATTGCATTTTAATTTGAGTGTACTGAGCTACTTTTGATTTGTTCTTCCAAAAACTTCCGTGACACTCCTTATACAGTAAATTCTGTTTTTATGACTGGATTCCACGATTCCAAACATTCAAAAGTAACATTCCCATAATGTTTTCAAAGGAATCTTGCGTTAATGTTTTTGTTAACGTTCGCATAAAACAAGAAAAACACATTTGTTAAAAAAAAACTCAGATATAACATTTCTATAACTTAATGGGAACCCTGTCAAATCGTCCTTAGAGCATGTTTTTGTTAGCTGGGTAGTCACCAACTTCTCATGCGAAACACTGAAGATTGGACTCGTGGTTGATTTCAGGTGTATGGCTAATAAGCTAAGCTAAAAATATTGTAATAAGCTAGCAACACAGTACTCTGCACAAATATTGTGTGTAAAGTACATTTTTAATTCAGGAAACATGACACATGCCTTAGAATCGTATCTCTCATGAGAGGTGTAATGCTGCTAACTATTCTTTGGAAGAGCCTTAGCTTCAGCAGCACATATATTCAGTTTTTATTCCAGCTGGGACTGTGATGTGTGGTATGAGAGTAATGTGGTGCGAAGGTTAGTTTCTCCTCCACCGCTGCAGGCGAGATGGAGAGTAGTTAAAACTCAGAGGGCCTTGATCTATTAGCGTCACCGGCAGGATCTCCTCCCACCTCCACAACACAAGCTCTGTGAAACCTGAAATTTAAGGTGTTCAATTCAACAGTTCAGTTTCAAAGCGTGAAATTGAAAAGCTGTCACTGTCATTGATCAGCGTGACAAAAGGTAAACAAATTTCTTTTTGCTCTCTTCGACAAATTCAGTGAAATTAGACTGAATAATGATACAACTTAAAAACAATTCTTACTGGCACTTAAGAAAAGAAATGTTGCCATTCATTAGTCATATGGATGGCTGAGTGCAGGATTGTCCATCCAGTGGATGGTTCAGCTCCAGATTAAAGGCAGGGTAAGCAATTTCTGGAAGCCAAAAGCCCCTACCCCAAAAGGGTCTCGCCCCTATTTTGATAGATCCGCCCCACATATACGTAGCCTACGCAACCCAGGCAACGATTAGTTCTTTGAAACATAAGCCCCTTTTCCACCGAAATTACCTGGAACAATTTGTCCCAGGAACTTTTTTTCCCCCCAGACCTGTTGCTGTCTGCATTTCCATCGCGGTCTAAAGTACCGAGAAGATTAGGCAAATAGTCTGGTGACTTAACGTTAGGTCTGCGCGTGTTTCTCAATACCAAGTACGCAAATTTCGGACTTGCATCCTCGGTAGTTCGGACTTCACGAGTTAGACTCGGGAGTGTGAGCTCCGGCGGACGGAACGACGCAAGTCCAGTAATTCTGCAAAGAGCAGCGTACTTGATAACATCAGTCAGCTCGCCTCGGCTGCTGCAATCTTCCTCACTGTATTTACAGACGAAATATTTCAAACACCACTGCCTCTTTTCGTTTTCCTTTAAACATATTAATAGCCGCAGAAATGTAGTTCAGGGAATGTACATACATTACATTGAAATGAAATATCAACCGTCTGTTTTCATTTTCATTTTAACATATTAATAGAACAATAGAATAAAGACCAAAGATTACCTGTTAGATTTACCCAAAATGAATTATATCTTATGTTTAACCACTACAGAGACATCAGAGCCAGCGGCAAATGTCAGAAGGACTAGCCGAGGTTATGCTCCTCTCGTCGGGGTACAAGAGCACTGAGCACCCGCTGATCGCGTGGAGCTCACGTCTCCGAAATCAGAGAAGCACATTTTCAAATAGGCGCTGTTTTTATAAATAAACTGCAAATTTGAGTTTTAAACAACTACATTAGCTGTTGCGGCGCGTCCGGTGTAGACACGGCGTTACTCATCTATCGGGAAGAAACAAAGCAATCGGCGTCCGATTGCAGGCCTTCCGCTCCTTGAGTTCTCTCCAGCGCTGGAAAGCTGATCCGATATTTACACGAGTCCTACTTCTTGCCTTATCGTTCCGCAGATGTTTTCCTCTTCTGTTTTTTATCCGCCATCTCTATCTTTCTGTCGCTCAGCTCGGCTGTTCACTGAACGCTCTCTCCTCCACATCACGAGCAGACACAGCCCTTACTGCGGATTGGCTACACGTTTGTTTTGGTACTCGGCCCCGACTCAGTTTTCTAAAACGTTTTTGAAAAATTGCTTACCCTGCCTTTAAGTTGTTTTTAAGACGTGAAACAAAAGTTTGTAGGTTCAAACCTAGGGATGTAACGATGCACCCCGAGCTGCTTGAAAACTCAATACAAATATGTGATGATTCAGATCAGTTGAGATGATAGAATCAATTTCTAGTTTATTCAGTGAAGACTATGCAGGTGTTTAGTTGTTCAGTTTCTGTAGATTGTCTTACAACATCGATTTTGAATCTAATCTTGACTCTACGAATCAATTTGAATCAAATCATGAGGTATCAAAAGATTCACACCCCTAGAAAAACAGACTATGTAATTCCTAAAGCTCATTAGCACATGCTCATATTCAAACATTACAGAAATGGCCGTTGTGTTGGCTGTAACTAGAATGTTTCTTGTTTGACGTCTGCTAGCAGTGAGCCACCATTGTGACCTTGAACAAAGCATTTAACCCCAGGTTTCTCCATGTGGATCGGTTCTGTAATAAGTTTATGGTGCTGTTCTATGAAGCATCACATAAAATACCACTGGCCCCAGAATATCGATCACAAGTGTGATATTACTTTTATACAGCAGTTCTATAAAGAAGAAGTTAATATCGAGTGACATTTCCAACACAATACGGCCTGCTCTTTTTGCTTCACCAACAAAATGGTTTACAACATTGTGAGCTATAGAATTATAATTCTAGATGAGAAAAGTGACACAGTGAAACGTTTGAGTGCACAGACAACAACGCTCGGCCTGTTAAATTACTGGACCAGAACTAACTGTTTTATAAGATTGTCTTGACAGCAGAGAGCTTGAAACTGCTTTCTGAAGCCCACCAACCACTACTTAACATTATCAAGTGACTGATTTATTGTTTTTTGTTTGGATGTAAACTCTCGTTTCTCCATCATCTCCTTCCGGTCATTTGTTCGCTCTGTTTTTTGGTTTGGCGTTCAGCGGGGCAGCAGTAATCCTGAATTCATCACTCCTGTCAGACCTCTATCACACAGACCACCAGCAGTTGTGAAATACCCGCACACCTTCATCTTGACAGGAAGACAATGCCTTTCATTTCCTTTCAAAACTGACATATCCCAGATACCCCACTCCAAACACACACACACACACAAAATATAAAACAAATTTACCTTCGATTCAACAGCAAATACTGTCATCAGCATTCGGAGAGCAGAAGATCAATATTGAAAAGAATATGCTTTTGTGGCCCTCGGTTGGGCTGTTGTGCCGTTATTGCTTTTTCATTGTGGTGATATTGCTTTTTGTTGTTGTGATATGGTTTTTATTAGTTGTGGGATACAAAGAGTTTCTTTAGCCCAGTGTCAGAGTAAATGAGTAATGTGCTGTGTTCAACTCGCGCTTTCAGCGGGAACTTCAGCCCCTTTTAAAAGGAAAGCTTCACTCAAACATGGAAAAACACCATTTATTCACATTTACTGGCATTATTATATTTGTCTGTTTGATTTTTCTCTTTTTTACCATTGTAAACCCAATGTGTAAACTGATACAAGAAGTTTTTTGAGAACAAGATTAAGTCAGTTCATGTTTACTGAATGAGGCCAGTTGAAAGTGTGTAGTTTTGGGGTAACAAGCTCAAAAATACCATAATTGCACCATACAAAACTTGTAAATTTGTTGCAATATTGTAAAAAAAAAAAAAAAAAAAAAAAAAAGTTGAATGCCAGTAACTGCAGTTGACCCTCCAATACACCAGATGGCAGTATTGCAACTTCATCCTGGTTGCTGCCCATCATAAAATGGAAAAACAGTGAAATCTGTATGAACGCCCCAGTCTGCAGGAAGTGCTGATTAACAGCAAGTTGTTTTTGTATAAGTTATGAATGAATTTGACTGAAAGCATTATAGTAATATTATTGTTATTATGAAGTATTTTGGCCATTGTAATCGTGTAGTGAAAATCTGATATCGTGACAGCCCTAATTCATTGTCTTTAGATGTCGTATGATAGCCGTGTAAGGAAAAGACACAAATTTAAGTTGTTATTTAATGAAAATCTGGCTTCCAGCTGTCATCTCAAAGGTGATTAAATTGCAATTGGACATGTTCTACAAATAACTTTGTGTTTTTAATGCATTTACATCTTTCACATCATTATTAAGTGAAAAAAAGCAACAACGTTGTAATCATTGGCATAAAACCTGGTGTGAAACAAAATGCATTTATAAGGCAAATGGCAAATGTCAAAAAAATAAGTTCAGTGTACTTATTGTGGTCATATTGTATAGCAAAACACTTTTGCTGCTATTGTGGTGGGATACGGGTAAGGGTATGGGTAGGTTTAAGGGTGGGTTAAGGTGTAAGGGATGGGTCAACTATAAATTGAATTACAGAAATCAATTACAGATTGAATTACATGCAGGTATTTTCTTAAAAGTACAATGCAAAAACATGCATGTGCATAATAAGTGCATTGGATCAAATTATTAATTTAAATGTAAGTACATAGTAGATAAGGGCACTTATTATAAAGTGCTACCTGATTTTTTTTATCTTTTAGCCATTGTGTTGAACTTTCATGAGATCTGGAGTTCATGGTTTCTGTTGGTCTTTGGTTTGACTTGAGAGTTTAGCAGACCGAACTGGAGAGACAGAATCCCTCTGTAATGCATGGGCTGTCACATCCTTGTTTTTCGGTTGGTCTCCTAGTCTGCTGGAGAAATACGATTTGGTTGGTGAATATGTGCAGATTAGGAAGACTTTGTGTGGAGACGCAGACAGAGGGTTCCTGGACTGAAACACCTCGTTTGGCTCAGTAGACAAATGGAGAATGAGATGAGTGTAGATGGACAGATCAGTGCTGGATCTGCTGCTTGAGAGAAAGAAGTATAGCAGGGATGGGCTAATGAGCTCTGTGTGCTCTCATTATACTGCCTTTCACTCAAACTGACCTAAAATGCATGTGTATACTTGTGTGTGCATACTGCTTGTGTCTAACACCTCTGCTGCTAATTTTATGCCCTTCTAAATATAAAGCAGTGGAAACTTGTGTTTTCAGGTCAGAGCTACTGTGTAGAGAACCTTCAGCCACAATTCCCATTTGTTAGCAAAGCAATGATGCAAGTGTGTGTTTTTACGTCACCTAATTAGAGGAAATATGAGCTGTACCTTCTGGATGGCTTCCAAGGCTTTGCTATTGTATGCGGTTGTTAGGGTGTTCTGGGATGTTTCTAGGTAGTTGGATTTCTTGCCCAGATAAAAGATTTTGCTGCCAAGTCTCTGTGATATTCTGATCCCTATGAGTCTCTATGATAATGTAAGTCATAACATTTTTGTTTGGTGAAAATAGGCACGACTCTAGGTTTTCATTCTTATAATGCTGGAACATGCATCTGTTTGTAGATGTATGTTGGTGTTCAAAAGTTTGGGTTCAAACAGATGTTGTTATTCAGCAAGGATGCAATAAATTGATCGTAAGTGACAGTAAACACATTTATAATGTTGCAAAAGATTTCGGTTTCAAATAAATGCAGTTCTTTTTAACTTTCAATGCATCAAGCATGTGACATTAAAGCCTGGAGTAATGATGCTGAAAATTCGGCTTTGATCACAGGAATAAATTACATTTCAAAATATATTCACATAGAAAACAGTTATTTGAAATTCTAATAATATTTCACAATATTACTGTTTTTACTGTATTTTTCATCAAATAAATGTAGCCTTGGTGAGAAAGTTTCTTACAGAAAAATTCTTACCCCAAAACTTTTAAACTGTATTTTACTTATAACTTTTACTAATTACTTATGAACCTTGTTCTTTAAACAACTAGTAAGGAAAAGATTCAGAGTCAAACCCATAAATATTTTCTGCCAACGCCTACACAGCAAAGTTTAATACTGGGGGTTCAAACCACTAGTGACTCTCGGCCTTTATTGCATTAAAGTTGCTTTGAACAGTTGTTAGTAAAGTAAATCCACTTCCTCATCCATCATCTGTGTGCCTCTCATTTTCAGACCACCTCAGGAGAAGACATGCGAGATTTCACCAAAGTCTTAAAAAACAAGTTCCGCTCAAAGAAGTATTTCGCCAAGCATCCTCGCCTGGGATACCTGCCCGTCCAGACGGTCCTCGAAGGAGACAACATGGAAACGTAAGCATCTTGAAAGAGAATAAAATTAATTTGTATGTGTGTTGCAATTGTTTGAATTTGACTCTCCGCAGGCTTTGGCTTTACTGCCGCCTTCAGTCATTTTCTGTTTTCTCCCGGAGAGCTTTTACAGCCTTCTCGCAATGAGCTTATTCACATTGCAGTGGTTGAAGAACATTGAAAAGTGTGAAGAATGATGACCGACTTCTTTTCTGAGTAGAAGTCCTGAATTCTGAGAAAAAGACAAGAGAAGTAAAATGCCAAGACTAACACATTGTACTTTTAAAAACCGAGACACTGAGGTGTCAGTATTTGCATTGTTTTAAGTGCTTGTCTTGCAATCGTTTGCTAAACAAGTTTTTATTATGGAGTACTGTAAGAAATCATTGAATTTGCGGTGATGAAAGCACCTTCTCAAAAGAGTTGGCCTTTTGATTTCTGCCAAATTCTGTTGGTTTCCACGCATTGGCTTTGAAATTCCAACTTGAATTGAATGATACGCCACATTAGTAATCAAGTCTCAGTGTCAGACACCTTGAATATAGGCTCTGTCTGCTCAGAGCTGCTGTTCAAATTATCATGTCGACACGTCTCGCTTCATATTGCTGATTCTCTGTCTGTACAGAAATGTTGATATATCTTGAAATATATCCTGTATGTAGAGGCCTGTGCTGCTGTGCTGTGAAAGCAGCAGTGAATAGGTTTTCTAAACGCTCTAATTAGATTATCCGCTCTCTGCTCTAAAGATTCGAGCTGGTTGTGATCTCTGTTCCAAATCCTAGAAGGTTTTTGTCTTGCTTTCTGCTGCCGACCTTCTAAAGGTGTGTCAGATTTGTGAAATTTTGCGTGCAAAAAAGTTCCATTGTCTATTTCAGTAGTGTAGCGATGTATGATGCCCAGAATTTGCGTAGGGAACTTGTCCACCCTTACGCGTAAATCCTATTGGAATGAATGGAATTCACCCACAAAATTTCACTGAGGAGCAATAAAAATGAATGCACCTTAAAGGAATAGTTCACCCAAAAATGAAAATTTTGTCATCGTTTACTCACCCTCATGTCGTTCTAAGCTTGTATGAGTTTCTTTCTTATGTTGAACACAAAAGAAGATATTTTGAAGAACTGGTCTCCATTGAATTCCATAGTAGGGAAAGAAATACTGTGGGTCAGTGGGGACCATCAGCTGTTTGACAACAACTAATTTTGCACTTAATGCACTTTAATTGTGCAGAAGTAGTTCTGAATTCTATTTAAAGATATACTGAAGTATATTTGATTGTGCTAAAGTGGAACTATGGTTGGTGTACTTCAGGTTACACACTTATATATCTTATATCTTGCTTTTAAAGACCAATATTATTCAAAGATCATACAATCCTCATCAATGGTGACATTAAAACACATTTTAGATTTAATATTAAGAAATGTGTATTGTGCACAAGTAATACTCCAAATAAAGTTTAATTATACTTTTTATATCAGTAAGCCTCGAGCGAAATGTCAGTACATATGTTAATAGACTGAAACTATACTTAGCATTAAATATCTGTATTTTAAATATATTACTTTATTACTATAACACCTATACTTTGTGTTATATTACCTTGGCATTAAATTACAGTAAACTTGCTGAGGGAGTGACAGCATTTTTTCCTCTTTTAGAAAGTCACTAAGAATACTAAGAAACGCTATTGTGGATTTTTGCTTTTGCTTTTGAGGAAAATGAAAATCCATAAGTTATATTTTTTTGTAGTTTCCTTTCACCACTATAGAAGTTTACCCGACTATGATGATTTCTGCTGCTGAGAACCCTGGGAATGTGAAAAGGGCCTATAATCAACATTTCTGTCATTTTGCCTGCCAAATTGCATGGATTTTTTTCCACCGAATTTGGCGCAATACATTTTCCGCTAAAGATACATGCGATGCCAGCTTAGAATTTGAACAAAAGAAGGTATCTTGGAAGGCAGCTCGATTATGCAGCCTGTCTTGTGCCTCCGTGTTGGGAACGTGCCTACTGTATGATGTCTCAAAATGCCGCCCCAGGCAGTTCAGTGTTTTTGGAACAGAGCCCAAGTGCAGCCAATTCAAGAAAATAAGAGCTATGCAGTTCCCACTTCAGCCTTATCTCCGTACTACCGTTGATTAAGGCACTTGTGGTTTTCCAGTGGGACCATTTCGTGAATTTGTGTCAGAAAGAAGCTTCTGCTAAATGACAGGGAACTGCAGATGACCCATTTCTGTAGTTGGTGCTGATTATAAATCCCCGTGAGCAGAGCTGAAACGACTGCTCGCGCTGCACAGGCTTCCTGTCGTTCCACGTTAGCGTGACGTTCAGCCGATCTGAGCGTCGGTGATAGCAGACCCTTTTATGTAACGTTTGATTTTCAGGTTTCTGAACAGACGTGCTGCGGTGTGCACCAGCAAGAGTAAACTCCATCGCCACGTGTCAGATTTAACAAAGAGTGATGACCGTGCTTGAAATATATTTAGAGAGCTTTCCAAAAGCAAAATGAAACCAACCGTGTTTGGTTTTCCTGAAATTCTGAAGCGCCAGGGGATATTGACCGACTCGTATTAGCGAGCCCGTGTTTGTTGACTCTGTCAGCACTAATTTACAGAATCCCTCATTACTTTGAGTCCAGCGCTCTGTACATAGTGATACAACAAACCAGCCATTTAACAGCCCAGATAACTGGAGCGTTTTGTCTTTGACAAGGCTCATATTTCTCCCTCTTCAGCTGAACTGAAAGTCAACCTGAAATCATAATAGACTTTTTTATGTTCTTAATACACTTTCGTGGTAAGCGAAGCAAATCATCAGCGCCAGCGATGTGCATCTCCATCATTGAAGCCAATGTGATATGCATCTCGATGCATAGCTGATGATACGATATATTAAACATACACATGAAGCAGCTACTGATGCTATACGTTTTACCCCTATTACTGTATAATGCAGTGTGATCTGATTTCAATTCGATTCAACACAATGCAATATGATGCAATGGGAAAAAATATGATGCTATGCAATTCAATATGGTACAGATAGTTAGCTTTTATGTCTTTGGTTCAGACAGACAGCAAATCATAAATTAACGTAAGTACCTTCTGACTTCTAACGCCTCGGTCTCCATAGTGTTTTGATACGTCATATTCACGTAGCAGCAGTGGTGATGAGAGAACGTGCTTGAGAAACAGTTTAGAGAGGAGAATTCAATCTACATATAAAATATACGTAGCTTTTAACCAATGCAAATATGTTAATAACGATGCATCGCGATACAAATGCCAACTTGTATCTGATGCACACATTTTTTTAAATCAATGCATCGCATTGTTAACTTTTATGCCGATGCACCAATATGAATCACTGAATCTTACCATCCCTAATCCGCGCATAATTATTCCATAGAAAAAAGTAAACGTTATCTGCCTTCATCTTTCATCAAAATGTAAATATGGAAACCTTTCCTCCTGTTCAGGTTAGTAGCTATGAAGTGGCAATGTAATGTAATGAGCGTTAGATCTTTTCTTTCATATTGAGATGTACATCCAAGTTGAAAAAAAGGGAAAAGATGTTGGGCAGGACTTGCTTCTGTGCATCAGCTGTTGATTGGATGTTGAGATGTGGGCGTGATATTCAAAAATGAATGTGATTCATTCGATTGTATTTTAAACTAAATGATTTGAGACGTCCAGCATACGTCACCAGCATGCGTTGTTTCACTGGAAGAGTTCTTGTCCAAAAATAAAAATAATAATAATAACAAATAAATAAATCTATACATGAATTAATCATTCACAGTGAGATCAATAACATAGATTTAGAAAAAAATAAATGGGGTGAATTTTCATTTCATGTTGACTTTAACCAACAGCCAAATAATTTTTTAAGATGCTGTTAATAAAGCCTTACTAAAATCTTGATCCACTCAATTCCTGATGGATAAAAGTTTCGCTCTCAGAGCATCATATCACTAAAGTTATATGAGCTGCAGAAGCCGTTTCATCTTGACTTTTGCTCTTTCAAACAACTTTTAAACATTATTAAAAAGAAAAACTCTTTTCCTGCCTTTGCTGACCTTCCTACATAAAACGAAAAAAGTTTGTCCTGTAAGTTATTCTCTGTCATCTGAGTGTCTCATCCTAGACCTATCGTCTCCACATCACCCTCTGACCAAAAAAGACTAAAATGACTCAGTCCTGCAGTGTGACAGATGGGAATGCCCCGCTTTCGCAAAAAAGACAAACATGGACTGGTCTAACCTTGAATATCCCATCTTGCAATTATCGTCTCATCTGCTATATGGTTTTCTTTAAAAGAAAAAAGATGACACTTTTCATCATCTCCAAGAGACACTGAAGTTCACTAGGGTTCTCCAGCAGATTAAACTTGTCCCTGTCGAGTCGAGGCAGAGCGTTTGATCTTTTGCGCTATATGCGATTAACAGCAAGTTTTCACTTGAAAGACACTGAAATGGAACGAAAATAAATGAAAGATTAAAGATTGGTTTGGAGATCTGATCCGCCTAGTTTTGAGGCCAAATGTTTCTCGGTGCACGCAAAAGAAATGCAAACGACACGCTTAAGTTAACCCAACAAAAATGAAATTTCATTTACTCACCCTCATGTTTTTCTAAACCCACATGACCATGAGAAGTCAAAAGTAGGCCTTTAGCAGAATGTTCATGCTGCTCTTTTCCAAACAACGAAAACATAGGGTGAAGCAACATAAAAGTGAAAACGCAAACTTTTGAAACCGGTTTCAGTTTGCAAGTTTTTGAAAACAATACAATTATTGTCTCTATGTGAACTACAAAAACGCAAATTTGTGAAAATGGGCATGTGTATTACATTGTTTGCGTAGTTTTTCTTTACAATGTGACATCGGCAACTACTTTCCTGGCATGCATAATACATCGCTTTAAGTCGTTTTTGCGGTTCAATGTGAACTGGAATCATTTTGACAACGTTGTTTTCTGTGCACAAAAAACACAAAAGAAAACCTTTCCATTTTTAGGACATCGTTGTCGTGTAAACATACCTTCAGTGTGTAGACAATGGTATTCTTTGAAATGTCTTCTTTTGTTCCACAGAAGAAATAGTCATTCAGATTTAATATGACATCACAGTCAGTAAATAATTGTGACGTTTCGTTACTTTGGTAGTCATTTGTCAATCATTCAATAAATTCTCAGTATTCTGCACTGCCCCCTACAGTACTAGAGGAGTATTTCAGCCAGAACACCACCACATCCTTGTGTGTGGATCTGACCTTCACATTGTGTGACCTCTGACCCTAAAAACATCTGTTCCTCCCTCCCCTTCCCCCACTCCCCTCCTTTCCCCTGGTTTTTGTTTTTCTTTCTCCCTCTTGCAGTCCGGTCACTCTCATCAGCATGTGTCCGGAGCAGTACGAGTAAGTATCAGCAGTCAACCATCAGTCCCCCTCTTCCTCTTCCTCTTCTTCTTCCTCTTCCTCAGTACAGCATGCTGCTCACATCAATGCACGCGCGGAATGGCAGATCCACCTGCACGCCCCCCTCACTCTATTTGTTTTTTTTTATTTTTCGTCTAACCTTCTTCCTCAGTTCGTCCATCTCAATAACACTTGGCCTTCACTGTAGATCACCAGACACATTTCATGTTTAGAGTCGTGTTGTCATTGATTACTTTTGGAGTGTGCGTTTGTTTATGTGTGTGTTTATGTTTTCAGGCTTTCTCCGTCACCACAACTCTCTCATGACGACACACACTCACGGATAGGGCAATACGCCAGCAGGTATATCTCACTGCCGACAGTACAGTACACAAACCTTACTGATGTCATGCTGCGTTCATGGCATAATTACAGATGTATGACTAGTTAAAACCAGGGCTGTCGATCACATAAATATCAAATGAATTATCAGATGAATTGCATGTATCTGTATTGCTTGCAAAAAAATGGTTACAATTTATTTTAAGGTGTCCTTGTTACAGTGTAATTATACATTTAAGTACTGGGTGATATTAATGAACTACATGTACTTACTATATGGTTAGGGTTAGGTTTAGGATTTGGTTTAGGGTTACTTGCATGTAATTATGTACAATTAATAGTAATTATAATAGTAAATACATGTAATGTGTAACAAGGACACCTTAAAATAGTGTTACCATTTAATTTAAGGTGATATTGTTACAATGTAATAATACTCCTAAAATTAAGGTTCCTTTTAGTGAACAGTTCTTAAGAGAACTGTTTTTTTTTTCTTAGTGTGAAGACCCCCCCCCCCCCACACACACAATAAAGAACCTTTTGTGGAATAGAAAGATTCCATGGATGTTAAAGGTTCTTCAAGGAACCATAAATACCAATAAAGAACCTTTATTTTAAGAGTGTACAGTAAGTACTAAGTAATATTAATTGACTACATGTACTTACTATGAATTGAGGTTTGGTTTAGGGTTAGTTGCTTTGGTTGTAATTATGCATCTTTTACTGTTATTACTATAGTAAGGGCATGTAATTTGTCAAGTATGTCAACTTATAAATTGTTATCAAAAAAACAAAGAATGAAAAACGTATGAAGATCATTCAGACATTGTGTAATATTCATGTATATATTATGCTAAAAATTCAGCTTTGAAATCACAGGAATAAATTACATTTTAAAATATTCTAAAATATTATAACAGTTATTTTTAATAATAGTAAAATAAATAAATAGTAAAAAATATTTCAAAATTGTACTGTTTTTGCAGTTTTGAGCAGAAGAGACTTCTTTAAAAACCATTAAAAATCCTGCTGTTCAAAAACTTTTGACTGCTAGTGTGTGTGTGTGTATATATGTGTATATATGTGTATATATATATATATATATATACACACACTATATTGCCAAAAGTATTGGGTCGCCCCTTTCTAATGAACAGGTTTGACTACTTTAGTAATTTCCATGAGTATAAATCTTAATGTTTAAGCATATAATGATATTCTAGGGAACTGTGTGCTTCTAATATTATAGCAACAGTTTGGACAGGACCCTTTTCTATTCTAACATGACAATGCCTCTGCGTATAAGACAAGGTTCAAAAAGAAAATGACTGATTGAGTCAGTGTGGAAGAACTTGACTGGTCTGCATAAAACCAAGTCCTAATCCCAGTTGAACACTGGCTCTGGTGTGACTGTAAATGCAGACCTTGAGCCAAAAACTCATCACCAAACACCAATGACTTGTACATACACTATATAGACAAAAGTATTGGGACACCCCCTTCTTTAGAACAGAAAAATGCTCTTCCAAATCTGTGGCAACAACGATGGGAACATAATTCATGTATTTAAAAATTGTATTCCCATCTCTGTTGCAACAGTTTTGGAAGTGTCTAAAATGACTGAACCCATATGTACAAGTCATTGGTGTTTGGTGATGAGTTTTTGGCTCAAGGTCTGCATTTACAGTCACACCAGAGCCAGTGTTAAACTGGGATCAGGACTTGGTTTTATGCAGACCAGTCAAGTTCTTCCACACTGACTCAATCAATCATTTTCTTTTTGAACCTTGTCTTATACGCAGAGGCATTGTCATGTTAGAATAGAAAAGGGTCCTGTCCAAACTGTTGCTATAATATTAGAAGCACACAGTTCCCTAGAATATCATTATATGCTTTAACATTAAGATTTGTACTCATAGATATTACTAAAGTAGTCAAACCTGTTCATTAGAAGGGGGCGACCCAATACTTTTGGCAATATAGTATATATATATATATATATATATATATATACACACACACACACATATACACAACAGACACAAGTCAATACTGTGTTTTTTATTTTATATCATTGTACAAAAGTCTACAATACATCAATCAGTCTTTTTTTAAACATAGTATATAGTGAATTGATGTAGTAATTAAATATTGTCATTAACAACGATATATCTGCACATTGACGTATTCTGCCCTAGCACCATTAATAACTAATATTGTTACCAATTTTGCACTAATTATTTGCAGTAATTATTAGCAATTAATGCTAAACTATTAAAATTAAAGTAAAAATTTGTGATTGAGAGTGACTGAAGTTCTGTAATTTCTGAATAATTTCACGTTCTCTGTCATCATTAGAGTTAGTATTTACAGTATTCAGTAATGCAGCCGTATCATAAGATCAGCTGCCCTCATGCTGTCATAATGCATCACCGCAACACCACAAATGAAAGCGGTGACAGAGGAGCAATATAAACACACACATGCTCTGTTAGACCTCTGACTCTCTGCCAAAGCCAATTTAATCTGCTACCACATACTGTATATTAGGCGCATATCAATTCGATTTACACCTGCTCAAAGAAAAAAATACATACTACGCATGCACAAATGCACCAACTGCCTCCAGCGCTGACCTTCTACCCGTAAAGACTCGAAAATGGATTTTCACCGTCAGCTAGTTTCTCTCAATGTCACTATCACACACACAGGCGGTTATTATTATAGGATTGTGAATATAGACGACGACTGAAGCCTCTATCCCATTATAGGAACTCTATGAGACGGTAATCCATCGGGACGAGTCTTCAGTCCTGAGAGTGTGTGAAAGTAAAGCTCCTTACACTAGCACTGTCTACGATGTAGAGTTATTCAGTATTGAGCATCGATTGGTGGTGTCCAACCCGTTTGGCCAAACCAGAACTCATACTTTGAATTGATATTTTTATAGTTTTATATTCTCATTCATCACCCAGCACATGAATAAACATGCTCAGGCATAGTGGAGCCTCAGAGGTACACAAATCCATATGCTGCATCCTTTTAATGCTAATAAACAGTGTGATACTGTTGTATTGATCTGGGTCTCTGTTCCTTCAGGTTGGCACAGATGGAGCGCTCCAATGGCTCTCTGCCCACCGACAGCAGCTCAGCCACCGGAAGCATGTGAGTCTATAAACTCTTTACTCTCTTTACTGGGTTTTTTTTCCGTTTAGAGGCAATGCTTGAACTGAATACATTCTGGTGAATCAGCTTGATAGTGATAGTTCACCCCAAAAATGAAATTTCTGTCATCATTTACACAAAACAAGATATTTGAAATAAGAAATAAACTTGAACTATTTTGAAGAATATTGGTAACCAAACAGTTGATGGTAGCCATTGACTTCCATAGTATTTTTTCAATAAGATGGAAGCCAATGGCTACCATTAACTGTTTGATTATGAACATTCTTCAAAAATACCATTTTTTTGTGCTCAACAAAAACTCATACAGGTTTGGAACAACTTGAGGGTGAATAAATAGGTGAAATATATAATTAATTAATTAAACTATATAATTAAATGATATATAATTAAATATAATTAAATAATATAAAATAATTAAATTAAATGTAATTTTATTAAAAAAAATAAGTAATAAAAATAATGCATACATTTCTATTAATTCTCAAAGGGTTAAAATAAAGAAAAGAAACTAGAAAACAAGTCCATCAATACACTTTTGAGTGCTGAATTGACAAAGCCTTGACTGAATGTTGAAAATGATTTACAAGCTTGGAAGTTACAAGTCAAGGTTTATTACACTAAAACAGCTTCTTAGTTTCTTCTCTCTTGGCTTTTGAATTAAACGAGCTGAATTTGGTACTGTACCTTTAAGACTTTTGGCAACACTTTAGTTTAGGGACCAACTGTCACTATGAACTAGTTGCTTATTAGCATGCATATTGGCTGTTTATTAGTACTTATAAAGCACATATAAATGCTTTATTCTGCATGATAATATTTTAGATCCCTTAACCCCATATCTAAAGTTAACAACTACCTTACTGTTAATAAGCAGCAAATTAGGAGTTTATTGAGGCAAATTGCGTAGTTAATAGTGAGAATTGGTTCTTAAATAAAGTGTGGGGGAGTTCTGAGTTGAATGAGTGAGTATTTGACTATGTCTTGAGCTCTGTTTCAGAAAAGGTACAAAAAAAGTCTGTTTTCCGTCATCTGAGCCCTTTAAGGTTTGGAGCAGTGAGGGACACAAACTCTGACGTTTCATTTCTCTGCTGATAAAAGAAATGAAAGGAATGAATAGAAAGAGATGGACACAGGGCAGCAGTGAGAGGAATCAGACATGCTGTGGATCTTTATCAAAGAAATGAACCTCCAGTAGCAGATACAAACACACACACGCTCATTCAGTCTCACACACTGTATATACGCATGGGTTCATGCTGCCTGTGACACCCAAACTCTTCATAAGACTGCTGGAAAGAAAGCTTATTACCAGCTGTATCAATGCAGGGACAGAGGCAGTGTAGGATACAGCTCTGAACCAAGTGAACGACCACACACACACAAACACAGAGTCAGCTTCTATAAAACACACGACTAAAGAGCACACAGTCTCTCACACACACACACACACACACACAAACACAGAGCCAGCTTCTATAAAACACACGACTAAAGAGCACACAGTCTCTCACACACAC
>JAFVLL020024512.1:23907-88907 GCA_021397915.2 Tor tambroides | reverse complement strand
GGCTTCAGAGCTGCCTGAAAAGTTAGTGGTACTTGCTAAGGCAAACTTTACTGTTACAAGCCCTCCTGAAAAGACCAGCTTAGACCAGCATGAGTTCGCAATGGTTAGTGTTGGTTTGAAGCTGGTCTAGTTGGTGGACCAACACAGTACATGAGCAGCTAGTGAAATCGGTTGACCAATGAAGTCTCGCTGGTTAAACTAGTTAAGATCCGGATGGGAACACCATCATGACAACATCTAAAACATAACCCACTCTGGTGACCTGTTTTGATGTTTTCAGATGCTTATACTAGTATATATGGTTAGCATTTGATCAAACCCATAACCAAGGGTATTATAGCTTATCCTGCACAATTTGGCATAATTGATGCTTCAATCTTCTTCAAACTTGTTGATTAAAGGTCTGATGTTACTTTACTAAGAGATTTTCATCTTGAAGATATGAAAACCAGTGAAAAATCACTTGCATTTCTTACTTAAATTTCTTTTGTCTCGTTATTTGGGGAGAATAGTAGCAACTTGTTTCAGTCTCTACTTTAAATATTTAATGTTCATATAATATTCACAGATGTAATTGCTTTTGTGGAGTGTTAATAGTATCAGTGCTGTATTCACAGAGATTTGCCAACTCATTCTCATTGAGGGGACAAAAATAATTAAAATGAATTTGATTTTAATTGGCGCAAGTTTACACTCACACACAAACAGTTACTGTCAGCCATGAAAAATTAAGCAGCCAGTCTCGGATACGGTGGAAAATCAGACCTCAGCACACGCATATACACTTTAACAGTGGCAAAGCTTTTGTGTTTAATAATTCAGAGGTTAATTGTCCACTATTTTCTGTTTCAGTGGGCTGTCAAGAGCAGTCATTAACACACACTCGTTTTATTTTATCAGTTTTAATGTTTCCTTTATTAGCAACGAAAATGTGCCAATTACATTATATTAAATAAGGTGTAACAATAGCAGTACATAAAACATTTTCACCTACTTTCCAAAATGCTGGCAGTAAATGGCGTTAAGGTTTTTTTTTTGTTTGTTTGGGGGGGTTTTTTAACCTTGTGTTACGTGCCTCCTTTCCCATCTATGTCTGTGCTGTAAGTTACTCTACAGTGTTATGCTAAGATCCATACAGTTCAGTGTTTTGTGTAATGCTGACATGAGACATGCGGAAAGCTCTTTACTTAAGACCGTCACTCAGAACTTTAGAGTTTTTTTTAGAGCCTTTGAAGTTGTAACATCCTGAATCCCATGGCATTCACTGTGAAAGTAGTGTTGTGTACAGTAAATTCTGCTGAGAGAGCAGTTCTGCGATATATATCATCCAGTGTGAACCTCAGGAACGATACTTTAGTGTCTGGAGAAATTAAAAGAGCGAGAGTCCGGTGATATGAGAGAGATGTTCTTAATTAATGCTTCATTTACCAACAGAGTCGTGATCAGAGCCCTGATCTCCGCACTAATCAGTCTTTTATTATGTGTCCGCAGCTTCGGTGCAGTTGCCCTGGCAGAGAGCAGTGTCCCAAAATAAAGTGCCCTACTACATCAAGTAAGTGCTCTCTCAGACATAGCTGCACATCTGTTTCCATGTGGACTGATCTCTTTAAGGGTGCTTTCACTTCAGAGCTGTCGGAGTGGAACCGAGTCGTTTTGACACCAGTGTTTGGATGGTGTGAAATCCGCTTTTTGAACTTAGAAACACACTAGCGAACAGTTTCACAATTTGGTTGAAATGGTGGATTGAGCTGATGCACGGCTCATAGGGACACCATTGCAAATTACTTTTAGCATTAACACATTTAAGCCTAAATTTCGGGAGCAAATTGTTCTTGTACTTTTTTTAATTTTTTTATTTGTATATACACTACCATTCAAAAGTTTGAGTTGGTAAGATTTAAAAAAAGAAATGTTTTTGAAAGTCTCTAAGGCTGAATATTATTTAATAAACATAAAATAAAAAGAGTACAAATTAAGAAATATTAGTATGATTTAAATAAACATTTTTCTGTGTAAATATGTTTTAAAATATTTATTGCTGTGATCAAAGCTGTATTTTCAGCATCATTACTCCAGTCTTCAGTGTCACATGATCCTTCAGAAATCATTCTAATATGCTGATTTGCTGCTCAAGAAACATTTCTGATTATTATCAATGGTGAAAACAGTTGTGCTGCTTCATATTTTTGTGAAAGTCACTATATATATATATATATATATATATATATACTTTTCAGTAGGGCTGGGTATCGATTCAGATGTCCCGATTTGATTCGCTTCTGATTCACAAGCTCTTGATTTGATCCGATTCGATTCTCTTTTTTTTATTGCATTCAGTGAGTATAGTTTTAATACAAATGCTATTGATATTTTTTTAAAAATGAACAGTAAACATCAGTTTACAAATGGTGAATTAATAAAAAGAAATTAAGAGCAGACCTTTATTTTAAACCTAGGCCTATTCTTTTTTGTATAGGATCCTTTTTTTTTTTAACAAAAATAGGGCCCTATAAAATGTTTTTCTTTATATTTCTGATAATCAAATGAAGGCATAAAACATTAATTTAATTTATCCTAATCAAATGAAAATTAAACCCTTTTAGTTTTTGGCAAACAAATGTGATTATTCCTTTAAAAATAAAGTTTTATTAATATTTAGTTGTAGTAGTAGTAGTAATGTTGTTACATTTGAGTGTTAAGACTGCACAATAGTAATATATTTCTGTCACAGTTTCTTCATGTTAAACCAAACTTTTATTTTGACGGGTTGCCGTGAAGAACTTGCAGCAGCTGTGTATGTGATATGACAGTAGTTTTTTTTTTTTTTAAATCAAATGATAAAATGCTAATGAAGTGACTCTCAGAGCAGCTGGAGATGATATTTGTGTGTTCATATCGTCATATATTGAGACGGCAGAGGCTGAAAACACCGCAAGCGTCGTCCGCGCTTTAGTATGTGTATAGTAAACAAAACAGTGCCTCACGCCATCAGCTATTCATTCATCGCAGAAATCATGGTGCCTTATGCATGATGTCAAATACTTCCGCAGATTTGTAGTATTACTATAGCATTTCACCTGAGCATTGCTAATCACGCATACTGCTTTGTTCTTGGTTCTTGTCAACAGTGTCTCCGCCATGATAAGCACTGAATAAATGACAAGGTTTCCGTTGTAACATCGCACAAGGTAAATAAGAGGGTGACATCTAGTGCAGAAGACGAATGATAAGATTCATGTTAATCAGATCTTGTGTTATATGTTTGCTGAAATAAATACGGGAAAAGATCGATTCACGGCTTTTGAGAATCGATATCAAATCGACGTCGAAAAATTTCAAGATTTTTTTTTTGCCCAATCCTATTTTTCAGGATTTTTTGTTGAATAGGAAGTTTATTTCAAATGGTTATTTGAAATAGAAATCTTTTGTAACATTACGAATTAATTTACTGTCAATTTTGATTAAAAAGTCTTTTTTATATACTTAAATACAGTCTTTGACTTAAAAAAACAGAAGGGGGGAAAAAAACACAATCAAACAGCAGTGAAAACTTCTTGGCCTAATCTAGGACCCCAGGGTCTCAGTGGAGATCAGGTTCTGTATTGTAACTCACATTTGTCATGTAAAAACTGTCAGATCCAAGACACCACGGCATGCAGGATTTATTCAGTAAATTCAAGCGTGATCTCACAACGTCTCTGCAGACTATAGGCAATTCCCTCAGTTACAGCTCCTCTGCCTGAATACATTGTCCCTTCAGCTAAGTGCCCATCGAGCCCCGAGAGAGAAAGGCTGTTGCTTACAGCAGCATCCTGACAATGAGCTGGCTTGGAAATCAGCCAGACATGGAGGAGGATGAATGGCATGTGAATTAAGATGGAAAAAAATAATAGAGACCTAAAGAGAAAAAAAAAAAAAAGGATAGACTTTATGAAAATTCACCATGGCATCTGTGGTGTCCATTAAAATGCATGGTTTACTACAGTTATTAGTCACTAAACTGTGATGCTGAATTGTGCCGAACAGATTGTTCCACATCAGCAGTGCATTACGTTTTAACCCTGGAGTTTTGTAGTTGAGAAAAGGAGATGAAAGGGGCCTGTAAAAGCAGAAACAGACAAAAGCAGCCGTGTGTGTTCAGGGCAGCAGGTGTGTTGTGACGAATGCCCGGTAGCTGAACTTCTCTTCCACGGATCGCTCTCTGACAGTCCCCATATGGCTGTGCATATATGAATACAGCAGAGATGCTTTCTTCCTCATCGTTTCATTTCCTGAGGGAATCTCTTTTACATTTGCAGAAACCCTTGTGTGAGGCTGCTCGAAGCTCTCTGTGCTCTTACATCTAGAGCTGATCTCCAGAACAAACGTTTGGTTCTCTGTACAATGCGTCCTCTCGGCTCATTGATCTTCCTGTTTTGAGGCAGCGGCAATTAGCAAAGCGTATTGGTCTTCCTAATTAAAAGTCGCTGGCTCTCAGCGCCCTGGTGATTGTGAGGGAAAGCCCTCAGCCGTCTGAAGTCAGAGATCAGTGTGGAGGGCGATCTGCGGGAGCTTGTTGGCCATGACAGGCTGATTTACCTGTCAAGCAGCTTTAAAGAAAAGAGCCACAAATAAGGTGTTTTTGCACTTGGGTGATCTTTAATAAAACACCTTTAAGTGGATCAAAAAGTGAAAAATGAACCAGTTCTCTTTGCATTCACACTGTGAATCAAATGCACCTTGTACCATAAAACTTGTTTGTATGGATGATTATGATTATATGTGAGATATACATACATATAAATAATTAAAATTATTGTAATTATTTTCTGTTATATATGTTTGCATATTAGAATGACTTTACAGTGAAATTAGATTGAATATTATATATTTTATAGACATTTATATATTTTGTGTTTTATTATGTGCATTATATTTTTCTAGACACAATTCTTGAATATTATTATTAATATTATCTGTCATTTGTTCATCTGGAGTTTTTTGTTTTGCTTTGCTTTGCTTTGTTTTGTTTTATTTTGCTTTGCTTCACTTTGCTTTTATTTTGTTGTATATAAGCCAAAATTCTTGAGACTCACAAGAGTGAAATACTGGCTCTTCTCCACCAAAACACTAGCTTTCTCTAACACACACAAATACTTACGCTGACTCAAATAATCAAACATTAATTGAAGAGATCAAAGGGATGAAGTGTGTTTGAAACTAGGGAGGTGTGTGCGTGTGTGTGTGTGTGTGTGTGTGTGTGTGTGTGTTTGGAATGAGCTGAGATTTCATGTCAAGTGGAGATGTTGATGATGATGTCTCACGTCAAACCTTCTTAAAGAGAAAAAAAAAAGTCAGATGAGACCGAGAGAGACCAAAAGAAAGAAAATATATTTTATCTACAAAGTATTTTGTCAAAAAGCATATTTCTGTAATTCTAAAGACTGTTTTGTGAATATAATGAGTTGGGTAGAGTTCATGTTTATTCATCAGAGTGTGTTCAGAGACTCCCTCCTTGGACTTCAGAGAGAGAAAGAGAGAGTTAGTGTGTGTGTGTGTGTGTGTGTGTGTGTGTGAGAGAGAGATGAGAGAGCAGCAGCTAATCCTGTAAGCAGCTCAGCGCTCTCAGTGAAACACCTCTCACATCCTGTACTGTAAACCTCTGCCTGCTGCTTGCGATGCAGAATGTAACCAAGCTGTTATTTAGTTCTTTATTTAATTATATACTTTTTTTTTCAGTTTTTTAAACATTTACTCCACCTTTCTAAAGTTTGGGGTCAGTTAGTTTCTTTTTTTTTTCTTTTTAAAAATGAATGAATACTTGTTTTCTTTCTTTTTTGCAAGGACATTTTAAATTCTTCAAAAGTGACTAATAATGCTTCAAAAGATTTCTCTTTCAAATAAATTTTATTCTGTTGAACTTTCTTAATCAAAAAATCCTCAAGTATTATGGTTTTCTCACACACACACACACACACACACGCAAATGTCAACATTCACTATAATCAGAAATGTTTCTTGAGCAGCAAATCAGCATATTATTATGATTTCTGAAGGATCATGTGACACTGAAGACTGGAGTAATGATGCTGACAATTCAGCTTTGATCACAGGAATAAATTCACATGAAAGAGAGTTATCTTAAATTATAATAATATTTGAAAGTATTACTGATTTACTGTATTTTGTTCAAATAAATGCAGCCTTGGTGTGCATAAGAAACTTTTTTCAAAAAACATAAAAAAAAAAAAAATCTTACCAGCCCCAGACTTTTAAATGTTGTGTAAGGAGTCATTTCATTACAGCACTTGCAATGAAACAGCTGGAAAGTAGATGCACAGCCTTAAAAATGTACTGTGGTTGTACCACGGTATTTTAATGTATACCATGTAAATATACGAATAATCATTCACTGCATCAGCAAGATATGCCAGGGTTCTTCTATAATACTTTGAATACTATGGAATCACCAATTCACAAATCCCAGAATGCATTGCCACAAATGAATAGAACATTTACTGAAGAAAAAAGAATCATCTACTTCAAATATATTTTAATGCAATAATTAGTTTTATAAAATCATTTATATATAAATGTGGTATTTCATCCATCGTCACAGAATATTGCTGTAGACAGTAAGGCAGCTGACTGTAGTTTTGTAGACAGTGATTCGCTGTTGTCCTGCTATAGATGTTTATTTTGCGGCAGCCAATTCAATTACGGCCCAGAGCACAGACCTCCAAACAGCCCGGATCACCGCAGTCCTCGCTGATCCCGCTGAAAATCAATTTATGTGACAGAACGGTCATCCGCCATCACCTGGCTCCTTGCATGCGTCAGTAAAGCTGAGCTCTGAATGCCCATCAGGGTCTGTTTAGTGCTGCACGTGTCCCCGGCGCCCCGTCTGTTGGGTCTGGCTGAAACAGTTTGAGCCGTCCGGCGCATGGCAGCGGAGCAGAGAGGACCTCTATCAACATGTGAATGAGTCATAAATGAGATGATGAGATTCACTCAACACCTGCTGACAGCCTCTGTCCCAGCATCCCTCAGGATCTGCCATGTCTGTCTCTGCTAAACAGAAACTCAGTCAGACATAGTCGTGTTTGCTTGCAAATCTGCTGTCTGCCTCAAGATTATAACCACTCCAGACATTATTCAGCATGAGATTTCCAGTGGATTGTAGCAAATTAAGCTTAAAAGGGAATTGCATATAAATAATTACAATTAATTATGATTAATTACAATTATTTATATCTGCTGACAGTAATAACTGTCGCAGAATTAAATTGCCATCAACTAATCTGTTCGTCCAGCGAACATTAAGTTCATATCAACTCTAAGAAAGGATATTTTCTTGGCCACAGAAAATACTTTTCTAAGTATTAATGCATTAGAGCATGTAGTAAGGATCAAAATCGTAAAGGGACATTAATATGCAAAGCAGAATCAGAAACTCATGTAATTTGTGCACACAACTTTTATTAACTAAACACTTACGCAAACTAGTCTAACAAACAAACAAACAAACAAACATACAATCATTCATACATGGGGAAAGGGCTAATGAGAGTTGATGGATGAAACCATCAGGAAAACCAGAGAATGCAGTTATGGAAAGAGTCAGTTAACCACCTGATTAAAACCATCAGTGCCGTTTATAACGGGTCTATAACTTATACTAAACCTCTGTTTCGTTTAGTTAAATGCACAATACGTGCTTTGCCTTGTGTGTCCGTATGCAGTCTGGATGAAAGTTCTGATGGTTTAGTTGTTTGGTGGTGTTGGAGTTCTTCAAGTTCTTCCGGTTTGAAGGGTGATGAACTCCAAAAGATGTTATTCTGGCTCAGTGGTAATTGGGAGTTTCTTCGCAGGTAGAAAGGGAAAAGAGCTAAGAAAGATCTGCTGAGATCCGAGGATCCTTGTTTGAATGGAAAGAAAAGGCCGCAAGGCCTGGCGCAAAACTTAACCTGTTAATCTGCACCAGGACGCCGACGCACCGAACGCTCTTTGTTTGCACATGTCATTGTTTTGGAATAGAATAAATGGAGTGGGAAAAAGTTAATCTTGACAAACTATATATTATTCTGAAGGTCTAAGCCTCAAGCATCGATGATTGATTGCTGTTTTTCGATTGAAAGCTTATAAGGAATGTATTTGCTACATTAGTGTAAGCAGTACACATCAAAACATGCAGAATAAAAAGCAGTACGTACGATTATCATTGTAATAACGAGTCACAAACGCGTCCACTGCTTAAATCCCGGTTTAGTTAGAGAGGTAAGGGTCCACAGAACAACATTTCTTCCAGCACTTTTAGTCCAGCGAAACAATAACGTTGTAATTTGGATGGATATTCCTTGTTTACGTTTTCTTTCTTCGGGAGAGTTATTGTTTGTGTCCGTTATGGAATAAATTACGCTCAAAAACAGCGTCTGGGTGGTAAAAAAAAAAAACACGGTTTTGTAGCATACAGTTTTACAAACAGAATGAAACGGTCCAAAAAAAAAAAAGTCACAGATCCGCGGAATATAGTTTATTTGAATTTGGCGCTCTCTCGTGACGCCGCGTGACGCACGCTGTGACGCTCCTGTCATCTGATGGGGGCGCAACTTAGCGATCGCCTTTTTTGCACAAATAAGTATTTTTCTTTCTTTTTTTCAACATTTACCATATGTGTGTGTGTGTGTGTCTTGTGTAGAACGTGACTCTATGTGCATGATTTACATCTCTATAAACGCACATCAGCGTGTAATTACCGACTTTATGACGGCTGTCAATGACCAGCTATTATTGATGATGTGTGTTGTTATCATCTCTATCGACGGACATCAGCGTGTGATTACTGACTGCAATCAGTGTGAATGTCTGGCAATATCAGTTTATCTCTGGCAGTCAGAGTATTGAGTATGTAGGCTACTAGACACAAAAGCAAATTTTCTTTTTTATTTTATTTTTATTTTTATTACTCAAATTATTCTTATTGTATAGTGCTCAAATAAATCACTTATATGATGTCTAAAATTTGTCTATTATTTTATAGCAATGGAAAACTATGTATAATGACTATAATAGTTTGTGGAATTCTTCAATACATTTGGTGGTAATTTTCATCAAACAGAGGGGGGTGGGGGGACTAGAAATATTCTCAGAAAAATGATTGCAGGAATCTCATTTTTCACGGTATCGTCTTCAATATCGACTCATTAGACATGTGACTTTCAACCCATTACTTTTCTGGATTGCTCCAGGACTTATTTCATGTATTTGTTTATGAAATAAAACATTCAGTGTTGTAAAACATTTTCAAGGCACTTCAGTGTCTATAACTTTTTATTTTTTTGAGCATTATCAATTCTGGATGATGGATAGTAAAGTCTAGAGTGTCTTCTTTCCAAAGATACCTAAATTGTGTGTAGCACATTATTGACAGGAAATGTTACCATTTTAATTTAGGTAGGTCATTTTCAGCTGTGAGGCCCAAAATGGGGGGTGCAGGCTAACAGGTTAAGGTGTTCAGAAGAGTTTTAGCTCACATCTTCCTCATCCTCTTAGGATCTAACAGAACCGCAGACTGTCGGGGCGTGACTTACGTGAGAGCTTTATCTGCTATAGAGGTCACACCTCTGGGGTGTCAAAGAGCCAATTGGAGTCCTGAACTTTTGGAGGGAAGGTTTTACGACTCTTTGTCTCTGAGCATGGTAATTTGCATGGGGTTAATGCACAAACTACTTAAGATTCTTAGGACACTAATATGTTGCATAGGTATCAACATGTAATATTCACTCTCAATTAGATCATCCGAAGACGAATTGATAGAGACCAAACATGTTATAAGTGGGGTAATATTAGCTAGTGATCTATCATAAGCATGCATAGAACAGGATACAATACACAAGAACAGTAATAATATACACAGTGACCTAAAGATATGTGTGTTCATTCAAGGAAGGGTTTTCTATGAATTAATTAGAGAGGAGTCCATTTTTATGGTCTTTTTCCTAAGGGGAAAGGAAGTGAGTTGCTCTGCCTGCATTCCTTTGATCAATAAAAGAAGTGTTATCAGATGGGTTGCCATGGAACCAGAGGCCTGTTCTGCCTTTTTAGGTGTTAGATGCATTTTGGGGGAAGGGTCCACAGACCCTCATAGTTGTCCCTTTGGTTAGGTGAGGGGGATAAGAGATTATTTGTTAAATAACAAATAGTTGTGTGTCTGATTGGTCAAAAATGCTACAGGTTAATTCTTAAAGAAATAGTTCATGCAAAAATGAAAATCGTCGTGCCATCCCAGATATGTGACTTTCTTGACATTCTGTGACTTTTAGATTTCAGAAATAAAATTAGCTCTGTAGGTACAATGAAAGTGAGTAGTGACTGACTTTTAAGCTCCAAAAAGCATGTGGAGGCAACATAAAAATAATCCATACGACTCACGAAAACACATCTTCTGAAGCGATCTAATCAGTTTTGGGCTTAAAACAGACCAAAATGTAACTTATTTTATAAATCTTGACATCTGCAGTCATTTTAGCAGACATTTCAAGCTTGATTACCTTTCCACGCACCATCTAGCTCTGCTCATGCATCAAACGCTAAGAACTGCTAAGCTTGAATCATGAGCCAACAATAGCAAGCTGTACAGTGAAAGAACATTACAATGTTCATTTTGTTTTTTCCTAACCAATAGCCAGGGGTGCCCAATCAGTGTGTTCCAACTTTACTTCAACTACTTTACTTCATCTAAGGTCTTCGGGAGCACTAGAAGCTTCTGTGCCGGTGTATTGAAACAAATTGGAGTTACTTTACTGGAAAGTGGCCCGCCAGGATTGGACACCCCTGTCCAGCCCTATACTGATTAGATTAAAAAAAAAAAACTGTTTCGGTCACCATTCACTGGCATTGTATAGATCTAGTCAGAGGTATCATTTTGTAGAAGAAAGTGAGAGTAGTGATTGTGCTGATTATTATTGGATAGAGAGTGGTGTGTCAGCATTGATTGGCAAATGTTTAGGATTTCTAAAGAAGATATGAGTTGTTCTGGCCATTGGAAAAACTGGCAAACTCATTGCTAGGATGATCTATGTGGTGATCGCATACACTGACCCAAGTCAAACGAGTCCCTATGATATTCTAGTCTAAAGATATGGCTCTAGAATCTAACTTTGACTGTTTTATCATCTGTCAGGCAAACATTTCCAGTCAGATTACTTAGAAGAGTAAACATTATAGCTCTGGGGTTAATTGATATCACTAATCTTAAATATGAGTAGTTTCCTATGAAACTCAGTTGTTTTCCTCCAAAGGGTGCCGAATCCCATATTGAGCTCATTTAAATCACTAAGGGATTTTTACTTTATTTGTTTTGATTTTAGGCACAATATTGCCATCTGAGACAAATTTTGTAGGGGATTTCTTTTGTCAAAGTGCAGAATCATGAGTCGTTGATCGCCCAGAGTGATGTTCTCTGTCAAATCTTAAGCTGAAAGTATACTTCCTTCTCCGCTTTCTGCTCCGGCTCGCAGACCATCTGTGTGGGGGGAAAAAAAGTTCAGGTATATGAAATGTTAAAAGCTTAAGGCTTTGAATGTTTGAAAGTGAATCATTTATAACGTAAATAGTACTATTAAAAGCTGTAAAAATAATATTATCACAATTATCTTTTTTTTTTTTTTTTACTGTAAAATTGTAAATTACAACAATATAATTCTGTCTTTCATTTTTATCATTAGAGTTAATGCTAACAATAAGCTTTTAAAAATAATTTTCTGTTTGGTCTTGTGCCCAGATGTTTCAGCAGAATTAATATGAGGTGTTTTCATGAGATTAAATGTTATCACAGTTGCACTTTCATATTCTAGATTCATTACATGTTCTGAGGCAGATTCAGTAAAACATTTCAAACGTTGTTTGTTTGTTTGTTTGTTTGTTTTAATTTTGATGATTAGAGCTTATAGCTCATGAAAGTCAAAAATCCAGTATCTCAGAATATTATAATATATACATTTGAGTTTCATTAAATGACAATCCCTACAGTATAAATGTTGAGTGTCTCTTGTTCTTTGAAACCACAATAATGGGGAACACTCCTGACTTGGCAGTGATCCAGAAGATGATCATTGGCACCCTCCACAAAGAGGATAATTCACAGAAGGTCGTTACTGAAAGGTGTGGCTGTTCACAGAGTGCTGTATCAAAGCATATTAAATGCAAAGTTGACTGGAAGGAAGAATTTGGGTAGGAAAAGGTGCACAAGCAACAGGGGTGACTGCAAGCTTGAGAATACTGTCAAGCAAAGCTGATTCAAACACTTGTGAGAGCTTCACAAGGAGTGGACTGAAGCTGGAGTCAGTGCATCAAGAGTCACCACGCTCAGACGTCTTCAGGAAAAGGGCTACCAAGCCACTTCTGTACCAGAAACATTGTCAGAAGCATCTTACCTGGGCTAAGGAGAAAAAGAACTGGACTGTTGCTCAGTGGTCCAAAGTCCTCTTTTCAGATAAAAGTAAATTTGCTTTTCATTTGGAAATCAAGGTCTGGAGTCTGGATGAAGACTGGAGAGGCACAGAATCCAAGCTGCTTGAAGTCCAGTGTGAAGTTTCTGAAGTCAGGGATGATTTGGGGTGCCGTGACATCTGCTGGTGTTGGTCCGTTGTGTTTTATCAAGTCCAAAGTCAATGCAGCCATCTACCAGGAGATTTTGGAGCACTTTATGCTTCCATCTGCTGACAAGCTTTATGAAGATGCTGATTTCCTTTTCCAGCAGGACTTTAGCACCTGCCCACACTGCCAAAACCACTTCCAAATGCTTTGCTGACCATGATATTACTGTGTTTGATTGGCCAGCCAGCATGCCTGACCTGAACCCCATATGAATCTATGGGATATTTTCAAGAGAAAGATGAGAAACAGTTGATTCAACAATCCAGATGAGCTGAAGCTCAATAGTGCCTCAGCAGAGCCACAGGCTGATCACTTCCACGCCACACCTCACTGATGCTGGAGTTTGTGCTAAAGGAGCCCCGACCAAGTATTGAGTGCAGAAATCAACATACTTTAAAGAACTTGAACTTTTCTGTTTTGCAAATCCTTTTTTTTATTTTTTTTTATTTTTGTATTGATCTTTGTATTGATTGAAATTCTAATATTTCGAGATACTGGATTTTTCATTTTCATTAGCTGTAAGCTCTAATCATCAAAATTAAAACAAAAAAACTTTTGAAGTGTTTTACTTTACATGTAATGAATCCAGAATATATGAAAGTTTCACTTTTTGAAATGTTACAAAAAAATTATTTTATCACGATGTAGTGTATGTAGTCATTATTGAAATATGTATCTGAAATCTCAATTGAGTGCTTCAAGTAAATTTTGTACATCTAAGGGGTTCGACTGTGTAAAAAATTGGGAATCACTGACTTAAGAGATTCAAAATTTGTTGGAATCAAAATGTTGTAATTTTATTTGTATAAATGGAAACCTGCAATTTCCATTTGAAAAAAAAAAAAAGAAACACCTTGCCCATTAATCACAAATGCTGAGAAAAGTAGCAGGTACAGCTGCTGCTCTGAGTGCTCTCATGTGCTGATTCATCAGCCGTCTGCACTGAGATTTACATCTGAGTAATAACACTGACCAACTTTAATAGCCACTGAGTTGGAAATAGTCAGCAGGCAGTTGAAATATTATTATTATTTAGACCCAGTGAACCAGACCAATTACAGACAACTTCTGATTGGCTAAAACCCGTCGATTTCCAGAAACTCATTCATGCTAATTACCGTTCCACAGTCTTATTCTGTTTCTACACGTGTGTCAGACTCGGAGCGAGAGACGTGAGCATGTGAGGTCAGCAGACGGGACACTCCTCCAGGCTTCTGGATGGATCTGTCAGGTCGCATCTGACCTGAACCAAATGAAACAGATAGTACAGAGTCCAGTCCACACACACACACAGTCAGAAGCGATTTGAGACACGTCTTCCTACTTCTGTTAGCTCTCCCTCCACTTCTGCTCTAGACCTTTATCTCATCCGTTTCATTCCACCGCTATTTTTCTTCCTTTTCTCGTTCAGCTCAGTCATTCACCTCCAAACCTTTTTGTGTCCAAAATAGCACAAACACACTCAATAAGAGCAGACGGTGTGAGTTGTGTGTGTGTGTGTGTGTGTGTGTGTAGAGAGTCATATTGTCCCTCTCTGTTCTCTTCTGCAGTCATCAGAGTCAGACGACGTGCTGGGACCATCCCAAGATGACCGAGCTCTATCATTCTCTGTGTAAGTGACACAAACACACATACAGAGACTGGTGTCTTATCACCCTTCAGAGACGCGCTGAGAGCAGCTCAAGTCTCACCAAAATCCACAGCTGAATAAATACTGGACAGCGTCTGTCCGCAGAGGCCTGCTGTCGGTGGAGGTGTGTGTCTGTGTTTGCTGTCTCTGAAAGGCAGGAAACCTCCAGACACACACACACACACACACACACACACACACAAACACACACACAAACACACACATGAACCCAAGAGGAACTATTCAGAGTTACACAGAGAGGACACAAACAAAATGTGGTGGGGGTCAGTTTTGGGTTTGGTTCAGGTTTGAAAAAGAAAAAACAATCATTTGTTTACATTAGGTAATGCATTAGGTATTATAAAGTAAAAATTAAGAACATTTTTATATTAGTTATTAGTGTATATTGTTAATGTATTAATATTCTTGCTCCTTGTTAACTCATGTTTGTTCATAATAAATTGGCTAATTAACTAAAACTTTAAATGTTAGTTTATGTAGAAATTAACATTAATATTGACTGTAATGTAAATGTTTCTTCATTGCTATTTCATGCTAGTTATTCACTAATAAAACAGCTAGACCAGTTTTATTTTTGTGTTATTTATATACTATTATAGTATTTAATCATATCTTAAATCAGCTTTTATTTTTGTATTTTCAGTTTTCGTTTTAATTCTAGTTTAGCTTTTGATAATTGTTTTAGGTGTGTTTGTCATTGTTGCTTTTAAATACATTTTATTTAGATTTAATTTATTTTAAATTCAGTTTTAGTAATTTTAGTACTTCAAATCAAACTTATTGGTAACACTATAAAATAAGTTCCCTTTAGTTAACATTAGTTAATGCATTAACAATGAGCAGTACATTTGTTACAGTATTTATTAATCTTTGTTAAAGTTAATTAATAAAAATACAACTGTTCATTGTTCGTTCATTTCCATTAAATAATATTAACAGATACAACTTTTGATTTTAATAAAGTATTAGTAAATGTTGAAATGCTTTAAGTAGTTTTTATTGTAAGTTCATGTTATATATTTTTATTTTAAGGGTTTTTTGTCTAATATATATAAATAAAATATAGATATGTATGATATATGTATAATATTTGTGTATATATATTATTGTGTGTGTGTGTGTGTGTGTGTGTGTTATTTCAGTTAATGAATTGAAGATTGTAATTTGAATAATTTTAGAGTCAGCCAGATTATGGGCCAGGTTAGGTCGTCTAATGTTGATGCTAATTCTGTGCTACTAATGCTAATGCACACTTTCATTAAATATGTTTACATGTACAACAAAGCACTGCTAGCTATAAAAATAACACTAGAAGACCCTGTTAGCATGAGATTTTGAAATTAGCATACAAATTATCTTCAACCTGTCAAGTACGATGTGCGTGCACAAGACAAGCACTTACAGTTGACAGAGAAGACAAAGTGTATCGATCATATTTTGACCTTTTCCTAACGAGAACCCAGTTCAACCTGTTAGATGACCTTTACATCGTGTTGACGTGTTAACCTTAACTGGTGTAAGAACATGCTTGTCAACACACTCATTAACACAGACAGACATTTTATGTCCTTGTTGTTGTGAAATATTTAATGAAAAGCTGCAGTTTATACCTCTGTTGTCAAGTTGAGATTGTGTATGTAGATTGTGTCAGACGGTGCACTATTTATGGATTTCACACTTCGTGAATCATTCAAAATAACAGACTCGAATAAACAATTCATCTGTGAATCTAACATCTTTTTCACACATTGAACATTCCTATTCAGACTCAGTTCAGTTTACAGTCTTTGTGTTTTAAACTTTTGTGTTTACTTTTTCTTATCATTTCTCTTCTGTTTCCCTTTAGCTGACCTCAACAACGTGCGCTTCTCTGCATACAGGACGGCTATGAAGATCCGCCGGCTACAGAAAGCCCTCTGCTGTAAGTGTGTGTGTGTGTGTGTGTGTGTGTGTGTGTGTGTTATATGATTAGAGCTGCATGCTTGCATCGTCTCACTCCATCAGCTCAATTAACTCAGAGAGGCCCAATTAACAGCACAAAGAGAATGAGTGAGGAGCCTCCATGCCTCACGTCCTCTTCATTTGCATGTGTGTTTGTTTCTTGAGTTGTTAATTGGTCTCATTAAAAGTGTAAACAGGGAATATGGCATCCATCGCTCCATCAAAGATGAATAGTGTTGATGGTTCAGACGCTGACACCGTGTCCTAACGGAGCGTGACGAGCTATAAAACTTCCATGTAAATCGGGATGTTTGCCCTAACCGGCTGTGACTGCTAACAAGACATTTTGCCAGTAGCTTAGTTTCTATTTTTGTAGCTCTGCCCACAAAGAAAGCCTCACGAGTTCAAAATATCACTCAACAGAACTGTATATTAAACATCAAATTATTTTATTTTATTGTGTGTATATATTAAGTATTTACATTATTTATGCAATGGTTATGCTAATAATTGCTTTTGTTCATCAAGATAATCTTGAGAAACTCATGTTAGGACTCATTTCTGCAGCACGTATAGCTTGAGTCCAGTGCTTCAGGTGCAGTTCAGGATGCGAGACACAAAACACAGAGATTAAATGCCACAAAACATCTGTTTGACACATCAACTGACGATTAAAAGTAATGCATGTGGAAAACCTGAAAATCAAGCCTACCATGATGAGTTTGGTGGATTTCTGACACTCGCATTTGTTCTTGAAGAAAAGAGCAAACTTTGAAATTTAGGTTTTGGCATTACAAGTTTATATTTAGTTTTCTGTGAAAATTGTATTGCATTGCTTAATAAAATACACATTCATAAGGCTATTCTTTTTGTATAATATTCTAGTGATCACTGCAATAATTTGTGTGTAGTCTGTAAATAATAGACTACATCAGATTATGTAGATTATGCCTTTGCAGTAGTGTAAGAGAAACCATATTCACAACCCCTTCTTGTCATGCATAAGGAAAGAGCTTCAAGATTTAATAGCATCTGAGATTTAAACTTTAGTAGCAAAAACACTGTTAGAGTTCAGTTCCAAGCTGTCCGTTTCAGCGAGTCATTCAAAACTCAAGTGATTACGAGCGTCGCTCAAAACTGTTCATTGATGTACTCAAATGACATTTCTCTTAAATATTTTAAGTACATATTGCTGTTGATGACTGTATTGCTACAGTGTCACTTGGTGGTAAATATGCCCTTTAATATGTTTTTAATTACTTTAATGACTGTTTAATTGCTTATTTTTAATATATGTCCTCAGTATTTCTCTTGTGCATGTGAGGGGACAGATACTTCTGATCATCTCTGATGCCCCAAAAATTGCAGTGATGAAGTCATAGTCTACTAGAATATTTAAATCTGAATTATTTTAATTTGATTGCTTTATTTATGTGTTCTTTTTAATTACTCTTATTTATTTTTCTCATGTAAAGCACCTTGAGGAAGCTACCTTTCAAGACTATATGCAAAAATAAATGTTATTATTATTTTGCACCCACATAATATAATTATATTTCTTCTTATTGAAAAAAAACACCTTTTTAAACTGCTTAAGAACAAATGCATAAATAAAAATGTATTTTTTAGCATTTACATTTAGAATTATTTATTTGGCAGACACTTTTATCCTAAGTGACTTGCATTGCATTCAAGCTGCACATTTACATTTGGTCAGTTCTTGCTTTCTTTGTGAATCGAACCCGTGACTTTGGTGTTACTAGTACCATGCATGACTGATTGAAGACAAATTTGCCATTGGTTCCCTCAAGATTTTCCTATGGGTTTTTATAGTTGGGTTTTCCAATATATGAGTAAAACAAGGTCTGTAGTAAATATAAACTGATGATACATGGACATTTTGCTCTTCAACTTAAAGGAACACTCGACTTTTTTTGGAAATAGGCTCATTTTACAACTCCCCTAGAGTTAAACAGTTGAGTTTTACCATTTTTGAATCCATTCAGCCGATCTCTGGGTCTGGCGGTAGCACTTTTAGCTTAGCTTAGCATAGATCATTGAATCTGATTAGACCGTTAGAATCGTGCTCAAAAATGACCAAAGAGTTTCGATATTTATACTATTTAAAGCTTGACTCTTCTGTAGTTACATCGTGTACTAAGACCGACGGAAAATGAAAAGTTGTGATTTTCTAGGCCGATATGGCTAGGAACTATACTCTCATTCCGGCGTAATAATCAAGGAACTTTGCTGCTGTACCATGGGTGCAGCAGGCGCAGTGATATTACGCAGCGCCTGAAAGTAGTCCCCAGCTATATCATAACTAGTTATCTAGCTGGGGACTACTTTCCACTAGTTCCTAGCCATATTGGCCTAGAAAATTGCAACTTTTCATTTTCCGTCAGTCTTAGTACACGATGTAACTACAGGAGAGTCAAGCTTTAAATAGGAAAATTATCGAAACTCTTTGGTCATTTTTGATGACCAAATGCTAATGGTCTAATCCAATTCAGTGATCTATGCTAAGCTACGCTAGAAGTGCTACCGCCAGACCCGGAGATCGGCTGAATGGATTCAAACACGGTAAAACTCAACTGTTTAACTCTAGGGGAATTGTAAAACGAGCCTATTTCCAAAAAAAGTGGAGTGTTCCTTTAAGTTACACACACCCATACTGATAATGCAAATTTGAATTTTATTATTATTATTATTTTTTTTAAAGTATGTTTGTAATAAGTAACTACATAAAGCCATTGGGTTGTGAGTGAAATGCCCCATTGTAAAAACCCATAGTCTCGAGGGAACCTGTAGTGAAGTATTCTCGTGGGTTGTGACGTCACGGCTGCAGCACTCCTGATTGATTTTGATGACACATGATTTTGATTTCAATGAAGACCAACATTCTCTGTCTCTGTCTCAGTGGATCTGCTGGATCTGAGTGTGGCTCAGTCCATGTTCGAGCAGCACAAGTTGACGGTGAACTCCCAGCAGCTGACGGTTCCTGAGGTCATCAACTGCCTGACGTCTGTATATGACGGACTGGAGCAGGAACACAAAGACCTGGTCAACGTCCCGCTGTGTGTGGACATGTGTCTCAACTGGCTGCTGAACGTCTACGACACGTATGTATTACACGCTTGCGCTGTCTCTACACCTGACATGTGGCACGTTATGACACAACGACACTCACGTTACAATCCTGCCGTTGTGTGCACAGCTAGTGCCTAATGACGCATGTCTTTACCTGACGAACACTCTGTTACAATTTTTGGCACAGCTGTTAGAGTCATTTAATTTTCCGCACCCATTTGAAAACTTATGTTTTGATTTTAGAAATATCGTAAACTGATTGCTAAGACTTTGTTATTCATTATATATATCTACATAACATCGGACTCACATCAAATTAAGTTCAGGATGTATTTGGTCTACTCATCACCTTATGTTTCAAATTGTGCATATTATGGAAGCCCCTTTCTGCCACTGAATAAAAAATAAAACACATTAATTGCAACTATTTATCTTACAAATCTGACTTTTTTCTCACAATTGCAAGTTTACATCTTGCATAATTTAAATTCGCAGTTGCGAGTCATAAAGTCAGAATTGTGAGATATGAACTAGTAATTCTAACCTTTTTTTTTCGTTTATATCACACAATTCTGACTTTATTTCTCAGAATGGCGAGTTTAAATCTCCCAGTTTGGGATTTTTTCCTGCAATTGCGAGTTTACATCATGCAATTCTGACTTCATTTCCCAGGATCACAACTTTATTTCTCAGAATTGCGAGTTTAAATTGTGTGATTTAAACCCAAAATTGCAAATTATAAAGTCAGAATTGCAAGATATAAACTTGTAATTCTGACTTTTTTCTTGCAATTGTGAGTTTACATCTTGCAGTTCTGACTTTATTTCTCAGAATTGCAAGTTTGTCGCGCAGTTCTGAGAAAAAAAATTCTCGCAATTCTGACTTTTTCTAAGCTTTGCGAGTTTACATCTTACAATTCTGACTATTTCTCAGAATTGCAAGTTTATATCACATAATTCTGAGGGAAAAAAAGTGTATATCACAATTCTGACTATTTCTCAGAATTGCAAGTTTATATTACGCAATTCTGAGAAAAAATCACTTATATCTCGCAATTCTAACTTTTTTCTCAAAATTATGATTTTAAATCTCGCAATTCTGACTTTTTCCCACCAGAATTGTGTGATTTAAACCCACAATTACAAATTATAAAGTCAGAATTGCAAGATATAAACTTGTAATTCTGACTTTTTTCTTGCAATTGCTGACTTGATTTCTCAGAATTCCAAGTTTGTCGCGCAGTTCTGAGAAAAAAAATTCTCGAATTCGAACTTTTTCTCAGGATTGCGAGTTTGCATCTTACAATTCTGACTATTTCTCAGAATTTCAAGTTTATATCACGCAATTCTGAGAAAAAAATAATTTATATCTCGCAATTCTAACTTTTTTCTCAGCATTATGAGTTTACATCTCGCAATTTTGACTATTTCTCACAATTGCTTGTTTGTAACTCACAATTCTGAGAAAATATCATGCAATTCTGAGACAAAAGTCAGAATTGAGAGATGAAAAAGTTGCAACTACTTTTTTTTTTTTTTTTTTAATCAGTAGCAGAAACAGGTTTCCATAACATATTCAGTTGTGGAAATAATAACATTTAAATTTGTGTCACTATTCTTAATATTTTTGCGTCAGTGCATTTCCATTGTAAATCAGGTGGAAGACAAAGAAATCCCCTCATTTCGCCGAAGGCTCGCCTGGAGCTCACAGTTGATTGATGTGTTGTGTGTATTTCAGACACTCTCAAGCTCCGACCTTGGATGCTTCCAATATGGATGCAGTGTTATACAAACTAAACACTACTAAAGTGTATTCCCTAATCGATAATGACAGATGTGTAGTATTGTCATGTGCTCATTGCTGCCTTTTCCTCTTAACCACAATGTTTTTTTTTGTTTGTTTTTCCACAGGGGTCGCAGTGGTAAAATCCGAGTTCTGTCCATGAAGATTGGGCTGCTCTCTCTTTGTAAGGGTCATCTGGAGGAGAAATACAAATGTAAGCTCTTTTGCTCTTTTTCATAACAATTATAGAACCAAAAATAATAACAAACTATTGTCTTGTTTTTCTAGCATCTTAACCAGACATGAACATCAAGTGATAAATTTAACATTTTCATTCATTTGAATAAAGCTGAAATATAATTATTAGATGAAAAACCTAGACAAAATGTAGAAATGTTGCCTCGACAACTGAAATAAAATAAATTGAAGTTGATGTGCTAAAATGAATAAAACTAAAATAAAATAAACGAGAAGCTAAATACTTAAAAATAAAATTAATTAAAAGTTACACATTATTTAAACTTAAATGAACTTTAAAGCTAATAATAATGAATGCTAAAATATTATCTAATTAAATACTGAAATTGTCACATTTTGGTAGTTAGTCCACCACCTACTGTAAAATGTGTCCAAAAACCTGTATCACATATCTGTGTATTAACATCAAATATAGCTGTTATGATGTCCAAGGCTAAATGGAGGTTCATTATTTTTGCTGGTTGAGGTTTTTATGTATTTGCAGATCATTTGAATATCTACTGAACATGTTGGTGTTTGTGCCCTGCAGCATTGTTAGATGGCATGTACAAATCTCAGCCTTATCCCTTTTAATTAACGTGTTTGTGAAGCACCACAAACCCCATGTTGCTCTACCTCTTTTTTTGGTCCTGTTTTGTTTCTAAAAGCACAGTCATCTGAAAGAACAGGCTGCACTCCCATGATGCACTTCCTCACATAATTGGGCTTTTTGCTCTTTTAAGTTCTGACTCATCTCAGGAGTCTTCAGTCCTCTGAGTGATCAGGACTCACAGTAGACAAAGCCCTGCGCGGGTTAGTTCACAGGCTGCAGCAGCGATTGTTCTCCGTGTCTGAAGTACAGTAGACAGACCAAAAATGACATACAGCGCTTGTTGAGATGGAAAACATGTTTTTTCCATTTTCGGTCAGCAGTTTGAGGTTCACTCGGTCCGGTCAGCACTTTGTAAAGCAGAGCTGAGTGACAGACAATCACAGACGGGTTTGTTCGCTGACCTTGAGTTAACACAGTGCACAGTGAAATAGAGTCTGTGTGACTTTAGTTGTGTGTGTTGGAGTGAGAATAGAGTTTATTGAACTGGTCTGATACTCTCAGGACAGAGGGCTGGAGTTCAGCGCTGTGTGTGTGTGTGTGTGTGTGTGTGTGTAACAGCTCTGGCAGGGGTCTGCTCTTGCTCTGGTAATCAAGGTCATCTCCGTCCCTGAACCAAGGTTAGAAATAGAATGATGGATGAAAAATGATGGCAAATGATATTTATCGTTAACTGAAGGACTTTTAGTTTGCTGTACTATGTAATCTGTTCATCTACATTACATCTTAAACCATATGTAGATAACTGAAGGGATTGCATTAAATATTAAATGAAAAAGAAGCTAAATTATCCTTTTTAATTTATCCACATAAATGATGCATGCTGGGAAGCATTTGAACTGGGATTAAATGCTCATATATGAGTGGGTGGAGAGTGAACTCATGCTGTTATGAGCTATGAAATAGCGGATATGATTTCATAGAACGACAGTATGTTTTATTCATATGGTTTCACAAAGAACTTTTAGAAAACAGATGAGACATACAGCAATAGCTTTGACAGATGCGACATACAGCAATATATGGTCCATTTGTTTTTTAATATGTATGTAGTCTGGTATTTGTACAAAAATAAACAGTGTTTTCTTGAGAAATGGTAAGTAGATATAGCCTTTAGCATCATAAAAAATTAATTGTAAAAAAATCAATCTATTTTCCATATCATTATGTGAAAGAATCCACAGATGATCAAAATAATGTCATTTTATACATTATGTGGGGTAAAAAGTTAAGCTCATTGAAAATGTACATATATTTGTTTGTCTGTCTGTCTGACTAACTGTCTGTCTGTCTGTATCTAGCTGTATGTCTTATCTGCAGTCTGTCTGTCTCTAGCAGTTTGTTTGTATGTCTGTCTAGCTTGCTGTCTATCTGTCTGTATCTAGCTCTGTCTGTCTATCTGTCTGTATCTAGCTGTCTGTCTGTCTGTATCTAGTTGTCTGTCTGTGTCTGTCTGTCTGTCTGTATCTAGCTGTCTGTCTGTCTGTATCTAGTTGTCTGTCTGTGTCTGTCTGTCTGTCTGTATCTAGCTGTCTGTCTGTCTTATCTGCAGTCTGTCTGTCTAGCTGTCTGTCTCTAGCAATTTGTCTGTATCTAGCTGTCTGTCTTTCTGTCTGTTTGTAAATAGCTGTCTGCCTGTATCTAGCTGTCTGTCTGTCTGTCTGTGTGTCTGTATCTACCTGACTGCAGCAGTTTGTATGTATGTCTGTCTATTTGTCTTTTTTGTCTGTCTGTATATCTTTCCATCTAGCAGACTCTAGGTTTCTGTTTGTATATCTGTCTGTCTAGCTGTCTGTTTGTCTGTCTGTTGATCTAACTGTCTAGCTGCCTAACTGTCTTTCTGTCATCTCTGTCTAGCTGTCTGTCTATATATCTATCTCGTTGTCTTTATGTATACCTGTCTATCTGTCTTGTCTGTATCTATCTATATCTGTCTGTCTGTCTGTCTAGCTATCTATCCAGATATATTGCAGTCTCTCTGTCTCTCTATCTTATGTCATCCTTTCAGCCATCCATCCATGCAAGGTGGATAGATATCACACCTATCTGCCTGTCTATATCAGTCTGTCTATCTGTCTGGCTATCTATCCACGAGTCTGAGATAGATGGGTATTGCTGTCTGTCTGTCAATGCATCTGCCTCTCTGTCAGGGTTCTCAGTTTCTCATCTCTGTGTCCGTTCACACAGAATGTGGTTTTTCACTCTACTGCTCTGCTTTTTTATTGTTTTCTAGAAGGAAACAACCTTGGCTGTTGTGCTGATGTATCACATCTTTTACAATGTCTCTCTTAGCATTTTTTGAATGCTGTGAAAATTAAAAGAAGTGTGCCTTTTAAACGCAAACATTTATAGCTGATTTTTTGTTTGTGTCTCTCTCAGGTCTGTTTAGTCAGGTGTCATCGGCGGGTGATACGTGTGATCAGAGGCAGTTGGGTCTTCTGCTGCATGATGCCATTCAGATCCCTCGACAGCTGGGCGAGGTGGCAGCCTTCGGCGGGAGCAACATTGAGCCCAGCGTCCGCAGCTGCTTCCAGCATGTGCGTGAACACACACACACGCACACACGCATCAGTGCATTATGATGATCACAGCGTGTGTGTTTCACTCTGATATGTCTTTATGACTGATGTTCTATTCAGTTATAGAGCAGTGTGAATTATTGAAGCCGTCTGCTCGTGATATCCTCACATTACCTCACATAACACTGTGTGTTAATGGAGTTGTCAGCATGAGTGTTCATATTTTTGTCCTCCAGTCATTTCACTAGTGTAAATCCTACAGCAGGTAGACTGGAGGCTATAAATACACACGTTAAAGAGACGCCCTGTTCAAGTGTTTGCTGTTTGACTGTTGTTTCTGAACATATTTACAGGACACTGTGTCCATGCATCTATCTCTGTACCTGTCTGCCTCTCCATTTGCCTTAATTTTTCTCCTTCTCTCCTTATGTCTATCTGTCTATTTGTCTATCTATCTGTCTGTCATCTCTCTATTTGTCGGTCTGTCTGTCTGTCTGTCTATCTATCTGTCTGTCTGTCTGTCTGTATGTCATCTATCGATCAATCTGTCTGTCTGTCTGTCTGTCTGTCATCTATCATGTGTCTGTCTTTGTCTCTTTCTGTATATCTGTCTGTCTGTCTGTCATCGATCATGTGTCTGTCTCTTTCTGTCTATCTATCTGTCTGTCATCTATCTATCTATCTGTCTGTCTATCTGTCTGTCTGTCTGTCTGTCAGTCATCTATCTGTCTGTCTGTCTCTTTCTGTATATCTGTCTGTCTGTGTGTCTGACACACTATCTATCTATCCATCTATCCATCTATCCATCTATCCATCTGTCCATCTATCTATCTATCTATCTATCTATCTATCTATCTATCTATCTGTCTGTCTATCTGTCTGTCTGTCTGTCAATATATCTATCTAGGTTCTGTCCAAATGTCCAATCTGTCTCTTCATCCATCAGTTTGTCTGTCTTTTCTGAGTGGTTCGATTGCTCTCTGACACAGTGTCAAATCTGAAATGTTTTGAAGAGACAGAAGTTGTCATTTATAAATGAGTGAGGATGAGGAGGACAAATTCAATCAGAAGTGACTGACTTGAAGAGATGTCTCCTCTGTGGAGAGGAGAAGAATGCAGAAAACTGGAAATGAAGGCTAGGTGTGAGTTTGGAGGAGGAGGACACATTGCTGAGCAACATCACAGGTGAAAGCTGAGAGAGGAAATAAACAAATGATGAAGGACAGATGAGTGGAGGGATGACAGACAGACAGGCAGGACAGTGTCACACCTGAAGCCATTTACAGTCCGTCAGCGCTGATGGATGGAATCACCCAAACGCTCAATTTCTATTTCTCTTGTTGCTTGAGAGTGTCTGATGGGAAACAAAACACATCAACAGGTCAGAGTTCAGAGCTGTAGGTTATGACATCGCAGCCTCAACAAAGCCTAGATCTGTAGGCATCCATTGTCTCGTACGCTGAGTGTGTGTTTCAATGCTAAGTGACATTTAAAGGCTTTCGCATCAGTACGTTCCACCGCTGACATCACTGCCAAGAATGTTGCTGCTGTACAACAGATGAATTCCTGCCAAAATCCCTTCACCACTGTCTTATTTGATCATTTATTTGCCTTTGTCTTGTTTGTTTCATAAATGTGAAATATGAGAATGTGTTTACCACAGAGTTCAAATAATTACAGGAATGTTCCAAGATCAAAACAAGCTCCATAGGCCGCATCTTTGGCATTCTGACGATACCACAGAAAATCATTTCAGTAAAACAAAAAAAGAAGAAATGCACTAATGCACTTACAATGGAAGACAGCCAGGATAAACATTAAAATACAAGCTGTTTTAAAAATACAATAATCAATAGATACTGTGTGTTAAAGGTATAGTTCACCCAAAGATTAAAATACTCACCCTCGTCTTTCCAAGTCTGACTTAATTTTGCAGAATGCAAAAGAAGGTCGTTTGAAAATTGTCTAAGTTTTTGTTGTTGCTTTCCCCCTTCTATTAAATGAAAGTTAGTAAGTAAATGATGACAGAATGGTTTCATTTTTGGGTGAACTGTCCCTTTAATGTGAAAAAATCGTTTATTAACCTTGTCTGTGTGAAGTTTATCCATTCTTTCAACTGTATGATCATTTAAACCCATTTACTTTCATGTGATATAATGCCAGAAAGATTATGTTTACAAACAGAGAAGTACAGAATTACTTCAATAATTAAGCCTCAGTAACCTTCATCCACATGTAACAGTATTCCCACTGCTAAAAGGATGATTTAGAGGCTTTACAGCTCAAAAAAACACATCTGATTATACAAAAATATGAATATAAACTCTTTAACACATACACAAGCACCACATACTGCTTTCAAACCCTTCAGAACGTCTTGCTTCATTGACTTCCTTTATAAGTGCATTACTGTAAACTCTTTTTATTGTGTTGTTTTCATTAATAAGGGGCATGTCACAATTCATCTATGTGCTAATATCACTGATTCTGTCCATGAAATTTTTCACAGATATCCCTCTGAGAATTCAGATGTGGGCTGTATGACAGATGAAATGTAATACTGTATTTGTACAGTTAGCTAATATTCCTAGCATTGCACTGGTTAGAAGTCACCCGGTAACTGCAGACAGTGTGACTGAATCCGTGAATCCTCAGGCTTCACAGAAATATTTATGAGGCTGTTATATCTCTATAAATGCAGCCGTGCGATTGACAGTCATTTACGGCGGTCTGGTGGGAAATGCTCCGTCCATCATCTTGATTTCAGACGGGCTGCATTGTTTATGAGTTATTCTCTCATGCCGTTTATGGGCTTTCTGAAATCCCTCCCTGATTGGCTGTTTGTGCTTACTCTCTGTTCTCAGGTGACCAATAAGGTGGAGCTGGAGCCGAGGCAGTTTATTGATTGGATGAGGCTGGAGCCGCAGTCGATGGTCTGGCTTCCGGTTCTGCACAGAGTGGCGGCAGCAGAAACGGCCAAACACCAGGCCAAGTGCAATATCTGTAAAGAGTTCCCCATTGTGGGCTTCAGGTATACACACACACACACACACACACACACACACACACACACACACACACACACACACTAATGACCGGTTGACTGTACATTATGAAGAAAGGAAGAACCTACGCAAACTCATGTTCAATGCAACAGATCTGAGAAGTATTCTGGAATACTTTGAGAAGCATTGTACCAGACAAAGTGTGATATCAAGCAGATCTGTGAGAGATGTAACACACACACACACACACACACACACACACACAGGTGCACGCTGCGCTGTCTGGGAGCAGAAAGGTTAGATTCACTCCTGAGGCCCAACATTCGTCTAAATGTCAGCATCTGATAGCACTCTAAATAAGAGAGAGACTGATGAAAGAAACGGAGGACAGACGCATACAGTCAGTGCCATTAAGACTGTTCTCTGATCAGCTCTGACACTTTTAAAAGTTCAGCTCTAAACTAGCGCTGCTAGCAACATTAATGTTTGAGATGAGTTCGATACGTTTACTGTCATTGAGCAGGAAAAGGCATTTTTAGGTTTTCAGATTTTGGAGGTTCAGCTATTTATTCTTTAATAAGATATGATGTATCTCAGAGGAATTTCTTGCGTTGTGTATGAAAGGTCACAAGATCAAATCTTTCTCACCCGAGATATTTAAAATAATAATAATAAAGTTGTCTCTGTTTGTCTGTAAATGTATATTAGTAATGCCAGAGTTGGTTATATTTTAATTTGTAATTTTACTGAAAAGAAAAGCATTCAGGTGAAATGTTATATATAACATTTTATAATATATAATTAATACATATATAATTAATATTTAATAAAAGTCAATGGTTTATTAATTAGTTCATATTAATTAATTATTTATTTTTTTATATTTTTAAATATATCTATTTAAATATAATAAATAATAATATGGTATAGTAATAATAAAATTATTAATATAGTATATGTAATTTATAATTATACACACAACAATCCCATAGTTGGACTTGGACTTGTTTTTAATGAAAAACAAGGTTCATTTATTTATAATCATTTACAATTAAAAATAAAGATAATGATATATTGTATTTATTAATATTTTCGAATGTTAGTTAATAAAAATACAACTTTCCATTGTTAGTTCATTTCAGCTCGGATCCATTAAATATTAACAGATGCAAATTTTGATTTTCATGTACTAATGTATTAGTAATTGTTGAAATTAACATTAGCTAAGATTAATAAATGCTTTAGAAATATTTTCAGTAGTTCATTTTGACTAATGTAGTTAATCAAATCTAATTAATTTGTTACCGTTATATGTAAACTAACTGTTGTATATAATAAATTAGCCATTAAAATGCTTAATTAGTGCATTATAAGGAGTATAAACATTTAACAGAAACTCATTTACAGTCTTTGTATTGTAGAATTGATCAATTGTTGAAGCTCAACTATATATCAGCTATATGTGAAACACTCTATTAGTTTTAATAATGGAAAAAAAACACCAGAAGACTTCAGTAAAATCAATAATTATAGCAGTAAAACATCTTTATTGCATATATATTATATATTAATATAATATTTATTTTCTTTGCTTCAAAGGTGAGCCAGAATTTATAGTCAGCATTAATATCAGCCATGTACAGATGCACAGCACCATAACTGCAGGTGAAATCTAATGAAAGTGTGTGTTAGAGTGATGTCTTGTGTTTTAGTTGGTCGTCACAGCCTCCACAGTGTATTTTAAACAGCTACTGTGTGCTCCTGTCACAATAGGTGGTGACCTTTTCAAATGTCATGCATACATACATAATGCTCGTGTATTACTGATAATCCTGCCATATTTAGCGTCTTTGGCTAAGTCACACTGACATCCTCCTCCATCTCTGGAGGACTGAGCGCATCAGACCACACCATCTCGCTGTCTGAGGTGTTTCTCTGAGGCAGAGATTCAGTCGGACGTTTGACGGAGGAGATACGGAAAGAGTTTTGTCAGTGATGGATAGTAGAGAAGACTGAATGGAACGAGAGCGAGAAACGGAGCAAAATAAAGTCCGAGTCAGTCAAGCTGGATTTATTGAGAACTGTGGGGAAAAAAAAAAAAAAAAACCCAACTGTGTTAATGGAGAAGAAATCCTGGGGCGTAATTCCGTTAAACTGATGAATTCACTCACAAAGCCTTGCAAATGTAATTAATTGTTTGGCAGATTAACAGTTGTTAATTGTTAAAGCAGTAATCCACAAGAGGCTGTGCATTACATTCATTTTGCTGCGGTTAAGCGGTATTCCCTCTGCGCCAACAAATTACTTTTTACAAGTGCTTTTGTAAATTGGTGCTGTGGTCCGAGACGTGGTCTAGCGGGAATAGCATGTGTGAGTGACCAAAGTTAAATTTGGCTTAAGCGATATCACCCCTTACCTTTCTCACCTCTCTTGACTGTCCTATCAATAAATGTGTTGTGTCTATTAAAAGTAGGGCTGTCAAAGTTAACGCGTTAACGCATGCAATTAATCTAAAAATTTTAATGCTTTAATATTTTTTTAACGCAAATTAATCATTTGATAAGGTTTGACCGCAGCTTCTTTCCGTCATCGCCGCGCGGAAGGTAATCTGTCATTGTGTGATAAGGGTACAGTGAACCAGTTGCCAGGGTCGCGGTTTTCCCGCACAATTGGGCCATTTTGAAAATACAGTCGCGGGAAAAGTTACAGAGCCACGCGTTGCGGTTTTTTGGACTACTTTTATAATGTACCGCAGCTGCCCAAAGTGTGTATAGACAAATAAAAATTAAAATGAAAAAAAAAAACATGTGGCATGCCAACTTGCTTCTGTAAACAAAGCTCACAATGCTTGCCCTGCCTCCAGGGTCTTCTGATTGGTCCACTGTTTTGGAACTGACATTGATGAGCGGAGCTGCATGGAAAAGTTGAAATTCTTTTAACTTGACATGGCATATAAAAAATGCAGTGCTCATGTGTGAGACGCTGCAAAAATGCAAGAACATATGCATCCATCTAGCACGTGTTTGCGTAGAAAAACAATGGAAAAGTACCACATTGGAACAGAAAAACGCATTCCGTGTGAACAGCCCCTTAATCTTACAAGTTAAAGAGGTTTTTGCTACTAAACTGAAGTCCTCTACTTTAGTAAAATATTTTTTTTAACCTATTTATGCACAATTTATTTCTGAAAATAATCTTAATGTCATACAGTCACACGTTACACATAAACCATCTGTATGAGCAACTTGGCATGTTTAGCTTTGATGAGGGGTTGGATATGTCAAATTGAATAAATGAGGTAACAGCTTAAAAAAAGAAACAGTGTTGAACATACTTAATTTAGCACGTGTTAATGTTGATTTTGACAGCCCTAAAAATAAAGTCAAACCAAATGGCAGCAACAACATCATAAAAGACATAAATGTTCAATAAATAACTACATAAATAAAAAACTAAAAAAAAAATCTAAGTCATGTCTGTTTATAGATGAACTCTATATCTCTATAATATTTGGCGTAATTTATTCATATTATTATTATTATTATTATTATTATTAAGAACTGTTACACTATGTAATAAAAATTAGTTTCACTTAAATTTGTATGGTTCTTCTGTAATTCTGTGGTGCTTATTACTATTGTACAATTTATTTTCACAAAGCATCAATATTTTGGTAAATATTTAGGTCAGGTAAATTTTAACTTCTATAATTAATAACGAAACGCTGGTTTAGTACAGATCGTTTTTGTACTAATTTTGTTTGATTTAAGATATTTTGCTTTTGCAAAGATGGGAACATTCTGGAAGTTCTGTGATATTCTTTAATATTTTCTGGAACATTCCAGAACATTGTGGGACTAATCATAAAAGACAAAAATCATTCAGTGTACACTTCTGAGTGATAACAGATTAGCTTGTATAAGTTGTCAACTTTTTTTTTTTCATGAGCACTGTTAATGATACCCATATTCATATTCATGTCAAACTTCATAAAGAAATATTAAAAATAAAAGCAAACCAAAACTTAAAATAAAAATTGGTTTCACAGTGTTATTTTAAAATTATTTGATTATTATTGTTTTAATATGCCTCAGGACATCCATTACTGACAATAAAATCACTGTAACATGTAAAGTCTTAAGGCTTATCGTTTTATTTTTCAGTATCTTCTATCTTCATCAAATTGGATTTTAGATCAGATATTCGTTTTATCCACAACTCACAGAAACTAATATAAAAGCTCTTGACCAAAGTCCTGATGGCGTGATATTTAGTCATTCTCAGCAGGGGCCGCAGTGTTATATTGTGCTTTCACATGGGCCGCCCCAGAGAGAAAAGGAGCTGTTTTGGAAAATGCAGCAGCTTTTTACTGTCATATCATTTATGCAGAAGTGCAGTGGAAATACTGCGCACTGGAGGAATTATATTCTATTGAATTTACTTCCCCTGGAGAGACCAGAAGAAACCGAAAACAAACAACACATAGTGTGCGGTCCTCCTCCACACTCGATTTACATTTATATGAAGAAAACCTGTGAAATAAAAACACTTCTAAACTGTGTGGTAATGATGTTATTGAATCGAGCACGACGTGACTGGAGTGAATGAGTATTCTCAAGAGGACTGTCAGTTTCAGACAAACTCAGTAACAAGTGGATAATAGTTTGACAAAACTACAGAATGGCTGCTTTGGAGTTATGGGTATAATGAATCCAATAAATTATGTTATTGTGTTCCTGTGTAAAACTGAAAAGGATCAATTGCGAAAATGGTTCATGCTGATTTTCCGAACATTGAAGGCCTATCATACTAATTGTCAGTTTTCTTTCTCTCTTTGCAGATATCGCAGTTTGAAGCACTTCAACTATGACGTTTGCCAGAGTTGTTTCTTCTCTGGTCGCACAGCGAAGGGTCATAAACTGAACTACCCCATGGTGGAGTACTGCACACCGGTGAGTTAGCAGCGCTTGAACGTCTGCCCCTCTCGTACAATCTCTCTCTACCCATCAAATCAAGGCATGTGTAATGAAGCTCGCAAATTGGAGCTCATAAAAGAGACATTTTGCATGAATGGGCATACCAATGGGCGTTCAGTGGTAAAGCTATGGCTCTGTTCCAAAACCTGAGATGCCTTCATGTCTGCTGCCTACAAAGGCAGCTACCTTTCAAGACAGCAACCTATCTGGAATGAAACCACATAACTAATTTGAAACGCTCTACATACCAAGGTAACAGGAAGTGTTTTCAGAACTTTGGCTAACTATTATGGCAAGGTTCTCTCAAAGTTATGAACAAACGCTCTTCCAGTAAAATTAATGGAATGTTAGCACAACATTTATCTATATACCGTTCATGGAACTTTTTTCCTGAAATGTTTTAGAAACATCACTGCTTACTGTAGGGCCCTATGATATCCGTTTTATTTTTTTCCCCAAATTCCGTTGTTTTGTTTTTTTTCCAAATTCCATTTTTCCCGTTTTATTTTTTTTTTTTAGGATTCAGTTTTTTTCCATTTACATTTTTCTAGACTGTTTTAATGGTTAAATTAAAAAAAAATCAAAAAGCATGTCTAATTAAGTGAAATCATGAAATTTACACACATTAACATCAATTTATTAAAAAGTTTAACAAACATTACATTTTTAAGGTACTATGAAATGTTTTATTTTTATTGATTTCTTTTTTTTTTCAGGAATGTTGTGTTGTGCATTTACATTTTTCTGCTAAATAAATCTGGTAAATATTTTTTTTGCTAAAAAAAAAATAATAATTTGGTAAATATTAATTTAAAAATAATGTTTTAATAGTAATTTTATTATTGGTAGTCGTAGTACTATTATTACGTTAAGCAATTTATTTCTGTCACAGTTTCTTCAAGTAAAACTGAACTTTTATTTTGACGGGTAGCTGTGAAGATCTTTAAGTTTCTGTTTGTATACGATATGATAGTTTTTTCTCAAAAGAAATGGCAAAATGCTCACAAAGTGACTCTCAGAGCAGTTCTAAAGGTTATGTTCATGTATTTATGTCCTCATTTAGTGCTGAAAACACTGTGTGTAGTAAACAAAACTGCGCGTCTGTGCCATTCATTCACACAGAGACATGCAGAACGTGCAGAATTCATATTTAAATAGTATTTTTGTGGCTTAATATTCACAGACACTAGTCCATAATTCATTTTTATTTCAGTTTACTGACCTACTTTTGATTTGTCCATTCAAAATTTGACAAATTCCGTGACATTCCGTGTTATACAGTATATTCCGTTTTTTCCATTCTAACTGGATTCCGTGGTTCCGTCCGTGTTTTCCGCACTGTGGAAATCATTGGGTGCTATTACTACTTCAGAAAGTTCAAAGCAAACATTCAGAAGTAACATTCCCATAATGTTTTCAAAGGAGCGTTCCCTTAACAAGACTCAAATTCAGAAATAATGTTTCCATAACTTAATGGGGACCCTCTCAAACATGGTTTTGTTAATTGGGTAGGTGGCAACTTCTCATGCGAAACACACTGAGGATTGGACTCATGGTTGATTTCAGGTATAGGGTTTGATATTAGCTTGTGGCTAATAAGCTAAGCTAACAATATTGCAATAAGCTAACAACACAGCACTCTGTACAAATATTGTCTATAAAGTACATTTTTAATTCAGTGAAAGACACATGCTGCCTTATAATCGTATCTCTCATAGGAGACGTAATCCTGCTAACTACTCTTTGGAAGAGCCTTAGCATCAGCAGCACATCTATTTTTAGTTTTTATCCAGCTGGGACTGTGATGTGTGGTCGGTGAGCAGCAGCTCACGGTACGAGAGTAATGGCGAAGGTTAGTTTCTCTTCCACCGCTGCAGGCGAGATGGAGAGTAGTTAAAACTCAGAGGGCCTTGATCTATTAGCGTCACCGGCAGGATTTCCTCCCACCTCCACAACACAAGCTCTGTGAAACCTGAAATTTAAGGTGTTCAATTCAATAGTTCAGTGTCAGAGCGTGAAATTGAAAAGCTGTCACTGTCATTCATCAGCATGACAAAAGGTAAACAAATTTCTTTTTGCTCTCTTCGACTTTAGACGTTAGACTGAATAATGATACAACTTAAAAACAATATTAACTGGCACTTAAGCAAAGAAATGTTGCCTTTTCTTTAGTCATATCGATGACTGAGTGCGGTATTGTACATCCAGTAGATGGTTCAGCTCCAGAATAAGTTGTTTTTTGTGTGGTGTAGTAAAGTGGTTCAACAAAAGTTTGTAGGTTCAAACCTTGCACAAACATTGCATTGATTGCATTAATTAATTAATGTGTTAACGTGATAATAACGTGTTAACTTGCCCAGCCCATATATAAATCACCAGAGAGAAGTCTATCACCAACTTTAAGCTCCAGAAAACATCATGAAAGTGGTCAGTAAGTCTTCTAGCTTTGTGTGAAAAACAAAAAAAGAGAGAAAAAACACTCTGAATCACTTTTGACTGAATCACATTTCTATCTTTAATTAGAATTAGTTAATAGTTTATTCATACATTGAAGACTATGCAGTGTTTTAGTTTTATATTTGATTATTCAATTTCAGTATTTTTTCTATACCTCAATTTTGAATCGAATTGTGACCCTAGAAATCAATTTGAATCAAATCATGAGGTATCAAAAGATTCCCACCCCTAGAAAAACAGACTATGTAGTTCCTAAAGCTTAGGATATGCACATATTCAGACATTACAGAAATGGCTGAGCCACTATTGTGACTTTGAACAAAGCATTTAACCTCAGGGTACTCCATGTGGATCGCTTCTGTAATACGTTTATGATGCTGTTCTATGAAGCATCACATAAAATACCACCGGCCCCAGAATATCGATCACAAGTGTGATATTACTTTTATGCAACGGTTCTATAAAGAAGTTGTTAATATCGAGTGACATTTCCAACACAATACGGCCGGCTCTTTTTGTTTCACCAACAAAAATGGTTTACAGTGTTGTGAGCTATAGAATTGTAATTCTAGTTGGGAGAAGTGATGCAGTGAAACGTTTGAGTGCACAGACAACAACGCTCGGCCTATTAAATTACTAGACCAGAAGTAACAGTTTTATAATAAGATTGTGTTGACAGCGCTGAGCTAGAAACTGCTTTCTGAAGCCCACCAACCACTACTTAACGTTATCAAGTGATTGATTTATTGTTTTTTTGTTTGGATGTGAACTCTCATTTCTCCATCATCTCTTTCCAGTCATTGGTTCGCTCTGTTTTTTGATTGGTGTTCAGCAGGGCAGCAGTAATTCTGAATTCATCACTCCTATCAGACCTCTATCACACAGACTACCAGCAGTTGTGAAATGTCCCCGCACCTTCATCTTGACAGGAAGACAATGCCTTTCATTTCCTTTCAAACTGATGTATTCCAGATACCGCACTCTAGAAACAAACACACACACACACACATAAGAATAAAACAAATTTAGCTTCGATTCAACAGCAAATACTGTCATCAGCATTCGGAGAACAGATCAATATTGAAAAGAATATGCTTTTGTGGCCCTCGGTTGGGCTGTTACGCCGTTATTGCTTTTTCATTGTGGTGATATTGCTTTTTGTTGTTGTGATATGGTTCTTATTAGTCGTGGGATACAAAGAGTTTCTTTAGCCCAGTGTCAGAGTAAATGAGTAATGTGCTGTGTTCAGCGGGAACTTCAGCCATTTTTAAAAGGAAAGCGTCACCCAAACATGGAAAAACACCATTTATTAATATTCACTCACGTTATTATATTTGTCTGTTTGATTTTTTTCTTTTTCAACAGTGAAAACCCAATTGATACAAGCAGTTTTTGAGAACAAGATTCTGTCTGCTCATGTTTACTCAATGAGGCCAGTTGAAAGTATGTAGTTTTGGGGTATCAAGCTCAAAAAAAGCAGCATAATTGCACCATACAAGACTTGTGTATTTGTTCCAGTATATCATTATTGATGAAAACCATGATATTTAAAAACATAAATACTGATATGCTACACATACTGTATAAATATCATTAAAAAAACTCTGTTTGACCCTCCAACATACCAGATGGCAGTATTGGAAATTGGTTGCCGCCAATCATAAAATGGAAAAACAATGAATTCTGTATGGACATCCCAGTCTGCTGGGATCAACAACAATTTGTTTTTGTAGGCTTTTGTACAGTTATGGCTACAAACTATTTCTCCACACTTGTATTTTGAATGTGATTTATTGTACTCTAAAAAAAAATGCTGGGTTAAATATGGACAAACCCAGCGATTGGGTTGTTTTCAACCAACAGTTGGGTTAAATGTTTAACCCAACCTTCTGGGCAGTAACTCAACCGCTGGGTCAAAAACAACCCAATCGCTGGGTTTGTCCATATTTTACCCATTGCTGGGTTGTGTTTGACCCAGCATTTTTTAGAGTGTGGCCAAAGAAAAAACATCAAACAAACAAAGATCTGGATGAACCTGCCTGAAACCATTATAGTAGTACTACTGTTATGAATTATTTTGGCCATGATAATCTTATAGTGAAAATCTCATATCATGACAGCCCCAACTCAAAGTCTTTAGATGCCGTGTGATAGTTATGTGAGAAAAAGCCAAATTTAAGTCCTAATCTAAAGAAAATCTGGCTTCCATCTGTGATTTCAAAGGCAATTTGCAAGTATTCTACATATAACTTGGTGTTTTGAATACATTTACATGTTTCACATCATTATTGGGTAAATAAAAATATATATATATTTCTGCACCAAATTTGTCTTTTTTGCATATGAGATTTGAGACGTTGCTGATATTTCTCAAACAAAAGGCTAAAAAAAATGCATTGATAAGGTAATTGGCTGTTGTAATTAAATATGATTTTCTATCCTTCAGCCTCCGTGTTGAACTTTTGAGTGGTCATGAGATCTGAAGTTCATAAGTTCTGTTGGTCTTTGGTTTGACTTGAGAGTTTAGCAGACCAAACCGGAGAGACAGAATCCCTCTGTAATGCATGGGCTGTCACATCCTTGTTTCTCGGTTGGTCTCCCAGTCTGCCGGAGAAATACGATTTGGTTGGTGAATATGTGCAGATTAGGAAGACTTTGAGTGAAGACGCAGACAGAGGAATCCTGGACTGAAACACCTCGTTTGGCTCAGTAGACAAATGGAGAATGAGATGAGTGTGGACGGCCGGATCAGTGCTGGATCTGTGTGCTTGAGAGAAAGAAGTATAGCAGTGATGGGCTAATGAGCTCTGTGTGCTCTCATTATACTGCATTTCACTCAAACTGACCTAAAACGCATGTGTATACTTGTGTGTGCATGCTGCTTGTGTCTGCTAACACCTCTGCTGCTAATTTTATGCCCTTCTAAATATAAAGGAGTGGAAACTTGTGTTTTCAGGTCAGAGATACTATGTAAAGAACCTTCAGCTGCAATTCCCATTTGTTAGCAAAGCAATGATGCAAGTGTGTGTTTGTATGTCACCTAATTAGAGGAAATATGAGCTGTACCTTCTGGACGGCTTCCAAGGCTTTGCTATTGCATGCGGTTGCTAGGGTGTTCTGGGATGGTTTCTGAGTAGTTGTCTTTCTGGCCCAGATAAAAGATTTCACGGCCAAGTCTCTGTGATTTTCTGAGTCTCTAGGACAATGTAAGTCATAACAGTTTTGTTAGGTGAAAATAGGCACAACTCTAGGTTTTCATTCTTATAATACCAGAACATGCATCTGTTTGTCAGTAGATGTATGTTGATGTTCAAACTTTTGGACTCCAGCAGATTTTTTTTTTTTTTTATTCAGCAAGGATGCAAAAAAAAAAAAAACAATCATAAGTGACAGTAAACACATTTATAATGTTACAAAAGATTTATATTTCAAATAAATGCTGCTCCTTTTAACTTTTTATGCATCAGATAAACTTTTCTTCAAAAATATGAAGCAGCACAACTGTTTCCAACATTGATAATGATGAGAAATGTTTCTTGAGCATCAAATCAGCATATTAGAGTGATTTCTGAAGGATCATGTGACACTGAAGACTGGAGTAATGATGCTGAAAATTCAGCTTTGATCACAGGAATAAATTACATTTTAAAATATATTCACACAGAAAATAGTTATGTGTAATTGTAATAATATTTCACAATATTACTGTTTTTACTGTATTATTGATCAAATAAATGCAGCCTTGGAGAGAAACTTTCTTACAGAAAATTCTTACCCCAAAACTTTTGAACAGTATTTTAGATGTGATTGTAAGTTTGGTTGGGTTTTATTTTGATGAGAGGAATAATGCTTGCTGTAAATAACCTTGTTCTTTAAACAACTGGTGAAGAAAAGATTCAGAGTGAAACCCATAAATATTTTCTGCCAACGCCTACACAGTTTAATACTGGAGGTTCAAACCACTGGTGATTCAGCCTTAATTGTATTAAAGTTTGAACAATTGTTAATAAAGTATATCCACTTCCTCATCCATCATCTGTGTGCCTCTCTCATTTTCAGACCACCTCAGGAGAAGACATGCGAGATTTCACCAAAGTCTTGAAAAACAAGTTCCGCTCAAAGAAGTATTTCGCCAAGCACCCTCGCCTGGGATACCTGCCCGTCCAGACGGTCCTCGAAGGAGACAACATGGAAACGTAAGCATCTTGAAAGAGAATAAAATCGTTCTCTGTGTGTTGCAATTGTTTGAATTTGACTCTCCGCAGGCTTTGGCTTTCTGCCGCCTCCAATCATTATCTGTCTTCACCCAGAGAGCTTTTACAGCCTTCACGCAATGAGCTTATTCACATTGCAAGGCTTGAAGAACTATTGAGAAGTGTGAAGAATGGCGACTGACTTCTTTTCTGAGTAGAAGTCCTGAAATCTGAGAAAAAGACAGGATCTAAAAGAAGTAAAATGCCAAGGCTAACACACTGTGCTATTAAAAACTGAGATGTCATTATTTGCGATGTTTTAAGTAGTTGTCTGTCAGGTGTTTGCTAAACAGATTTTTAGTATGGAGTCCTGTAAGAAATCATTGAATTTGCTTCACAATGGTGATGACAGCTGGCCTTTTGATTTCTGCCAAAGTCTGTTGGTTTCCACACATCGGGTTTGAAATTCCAGCTTGAATTGAATGATACGCCACATTAGTAATCAAGCCTCAGCCTCAGACACCTTGAATATAGGCTGCTCAGAGCTGCTGTTCAAATGTTATCATGTCAACACGTCTCGCTTCATAGTGCTGATTTTCTGTCTGTACAGAAATGTTGATATATCTTGAAATATATCCTCTACATAGAGGCCTGTCCTGCGGTGTGAAAGCGGCAGTGAATAGCTTTTCTAAACGCTCTAATTAGATTATCCGCTCTCTACTGTAAAGATTCCAGCTGGTTGTGATCTCTGTTCCAAATCCTAGAAGGTTTTGTCTTGCTTTCTACTGCCGACCTTCTAAAGGGGTGTCAGATTTGTGCAAAAAGGTCAGTTGTCTATTTCAGTAGTGTGGCAATGTATGATGCACAGAATTTGCGTAGGGAACTTTTCCACCCTTATGCAAAAGTCCTTTTGGAATGACAGGAATTCACCCGCAAAATTTCACTGAGCGTAAAGAAATGTAAACGCACCAGGAATAGTTCACTAGAAAAAAATGAAAATTTTGTCGTCATTTATATTTTGAAGAACCAAACAGTTGTTGGTCCCCATTGACTTCCATAGTAGAAATACAATGGAAGTCAATGGGGTCCATCGACTGTTTGATTATCAACATTCTTCAAAATATCTTATTTTATGTTCAACATAAGAAAGAAACGCATACAGGTTTGGAACAACATGAGGGTATGTCACACATATCTCTCACTTTGAGTTGAACAAACTCAACAAATTCAAGTTTATGGCATAGTTAGTTTAACAGAATGCTAAATACATAGTATGCATAAAAACAGCAAACACACACATTAGATTTTAATAATTAATTAATTATATTTAATAGACCCTTTTGGACCCTGGACTGTGATGCATTTCCACAGTAAACTGTAAATCCAGCATGTTTTTAATATATTTTTTAAAAAAATTATATTTGTAATTCTATACTTTTTTTTTTTTTTTTTTTTACTACACTTTCTTACCTTGGCATTAAAGTACGGAAAACTTGCTGCTATCGGAGTGTTTTTAATACAACAGTGACAGCATTAAGCTATTGTGGATTTTTTCTTTTGCTGTTGAGGCAAATGGAAATGCAAGAATTATATTTGTTGTAGTTTCCTCTCACCACAATAGACATTTACCCGACTATGATGACTTCTGCTGCTGAGAACCCTGGGAATGTGAAAAGGGCCCATAATCAACATTTCTCTCATTTTGCCTGCCAAATTGCATGGATTTTTTTTCCACCGAATTTGTCGCAATACATTTTCCGCTAAAGATACATGCGATGCCGGCTTAGAATTTGAACAAAAGAAGGCATCTTGGAAGGCAGTGCGATTATGCAACCTGTCTTGTGCCTCCGTGTTGGGAACGTGCCTACTGTATGATGTCTCAAAATGCCGCCCCAGGCAGTTCAGTGTTTTTGGAACGGAGCCCAAGTGCGGCCAATTCAAGAAAATAAAGAGCTATGCAGTTCCCACTTCAGTCTTATCTCCGTACTACCGTTGATTAAGGCACTTGTGGTTTTCCAGTGGGACCACTTCGTGAATTTGTGTCAGAAAAAGCTTCTGCTAAATGACAGGGAACTGCAGATGACCTATTTCTTCAGTTGGTGCTGATTATAAATCCGAAATGACTGCTGGCGCTGCACAGGCTTCCTGTCGTTCCACGTTAGCGTGACGTTCAGCCGATCTGAGCGTCGGTGATAGCAGACCGTTTTATGTAACGTTTGATTTTCAGGTTTCTGAACAGACGTGCTCCGGTGTGCACCAGCAAGAGTAAACTCCATCGCCACGTGTCAAATTTAACAAAGAGTGATGACCGTGCTTGAAATATATTCAGAGCGCTTTCTAAAAGCGAAATGAAAGCGCACAGTGTTTGGTTTTCTTGAAATTCTGAAGCGCCGGGGGATATTGACCGATTTTTATTAGCGAGCCCCTGTTTGTTGACTCTGTCAGCACTAATTTACAGAATCCCTCGTTACTTTGAGTCCAGCGCTCTGTACATTTGTGATACAGCAAACCAGCCATTTAACAGCCCAGATAACTGGAGCGTTTTGTCTTTGACACAGCTCATATTTCTCCCTCTTCAGCTGAACTGAAAGTCAACATGAAATCATAATAGACTGTCTTTTATGTTCTTAATACACTTTCGTGGTCAAACAAATCATCAGCGCTAGGGATGTGCATCTTCATAACTGAGGCCTATGCGATATGCCCACTTTCAAAATAAAAAAAGTATAACGCATATGCTAATAATAATATATAAATAAATTGTTTTTTTACCAGTGCAACTGTTAGAAATGATGCATCGCGATACAAATGCCAACTTGAATCCAATGCACACTTTTTTAAATCGATGCATTACATCGTTAACTTTTATGCTGATGCATCAATGCGAATCTTATCATCCCTTATCAGCGCACGTTATTCCATAGAAAAAAGAAAACGTTAGCCACCTTCATCTTTCATCAAAATGTAAAAACGGAAACAACTTTCCTCCTGTCCAGGTTACTGGCTATGAAGTTGCAATGTAATGGAAGGAGAGCTGGATCTTTGCTTTCGTATTGTGAGGTACATCCAAGTTGAAAATGGAGAGAAATGAAAGGCAGGACTTGGTTCTGTGCATCAGCTGTTGATTGGATGTTGAGATGTGGGCATGGCATTTGATGCAGTAATTGTATTTTAAACTAAATGATTAGAGACGTCCAGCATATATCACCAGAGAGAAGTCTGTCGTTTCACTGGATGTCCAAAAAAATTTAATAATAATAATAAATATATAAACCTATACATGAATTGTAACCATTCAGTAAGATCAATAGCATGCATTTTCATTTCATGTTGACTTTAGCCAACAGCCAAATAATCTTTTAAGCTGCTGTTAATAAATCCTTACTTGCCATTCTTGATCCACTCAATTCCTGATGGATAAAAGTTTCGCTCTCAGAGCGTCACATTACAGAAGTTAAATGAGCTCTGAAAGCCGTTTCATCTCGACTTTTGCTCTTTCAAACAACTTTTAAACATTATTAAAAAGAACAACTCTTTTTCTGCCTTTGCTGACCTTCCTACGTAAAACGAAAGTCATTGCAAGTCACTCTCTGTCATCTGAGGGTCTCATCCTAGACCTCTCGTCTCCACATCAACCTCTGACGCTACATCAGCTGAGAGAAAGACTAAAATGACTCAGTCCTGTAGTGTGACAGATGGGAATGCCCCTGCTTTCGCAAAAAAGACAAACATGAACCGATCTAACCTTGAATATCTCAGCTTGCAATTATCGTCTCATCTGCTATATGGTTTCCTTTAAAAGAAAAAGATGACACTTTTCATCATCTCCAAGAGACACTGAAGTTCACTAGGGTTCTCCAGCAGATTAAACTTGTCCCTGTCGAGTCGGAGCAGAGCGTTTGATCTTTTGCGCTTTGCACTATATGCGATTAACAGCAAGTTTTCACTTGAAAAGACACTGAAATGGAATGAAAATAAATGAAAGATTAAAGATTGGTTTGGAGATCTGATCCGCCTAGTTTTGAGGCCGAATGTTGCTCTGTGTGTGCGCAAAAGAAATGCAAATAACATGCTCAAGATGCTTTATTAAAGCCGATAGTGAAAAATGAAAATTCATGGTTTACTCACCCTCATGTTGTTTAAACACATGACTTTTTTTATGTAGAAGTCAAAAGTAGGCCTTTAGCAGAATGTTCATGCTGCTCTTTTCCAAACAACAAAAACATTTACATGACAGCAGTGTTTTGGGGGTCTGATAACACAGACTATTGAAAAAGAAAACAATACTGTTATCATCTCCATGTAAATTACAAAAGCACAAAGTTGTGAAAATGTGCATGCGTATTACGGGTTAGCATAGTTTTTCTTTATAATGTGAGATCACCAACTCCTGGCTTGGCATGCATAATACAGCGTTTTAAGTCATTTTCATGGATCCGTGTGAATGTGAATTGTTTTGACAATGTTGTTGTCTAAAGGCAAAAAAAAATGAAAAATACTTTTTCATTTTTCATACATTGTTATTATGTAAATGTACCCTCAGCATGTAGAGAAGAGCAGCTTGAGCATTCTTTGATATATATATATATATATATATATATATACTGTATATCAGGGGCATTTCCTCCGAGGAGGCAAGGGAGGCAGTGCCTCCTCAAAAAATTGGATGAGAAAATAATCTATATTACAAACATAAATCGCAAATAAATAAATAATATTAATAAAATACAAAACATAATTATATTTGTTCTCTTTTTTTGATGTAATATTTATTTACCCAGGAAAATGTGACAACATTAAGTGTAACAGGGACACATACACACACACACACGCACATACACATACATATAGCTATATAAAACTGCCTCCTCATTTTAAAACACCACCGCACGCCACTGCTGTATATGTAAATGTGACACTGGAGCACAAAAGCAGTCTTAAGTCACTGGGGTATATTTGTAGCAATAGCCAAAAATACATTGTGTGGGTCAAAATTATCCATTTTTCTTTTATACCAAAAATCATTAGGATATTAAGTAAAGATCATGTTCCGTGAAGATATTTTGTAAATTTCCTACTGTAAATATAAAAACTTAATTTTTGATTTATGATATGCATTGCTTAGAACTTCATTTGGACAAATTTAAAGGTGATTTTCTCAATATTTTGATTTTTTTGCACCCTCAGATTCCAGATTTTCAAATAGTTGTATCTCGGCCAAATAATATCCGATCCTAACAAACCATACATCAATGGAAAGCTTATTTATTCAGCTTTCAGATAATGTATAAATCTCAATTTCGAAAAATTGACACTTAAGACTGGTTTTGTGGTCCAGCGTCACATTTATGTTGTTGTTTTTTGTTTTTATTTTTTAAAGAAATAGCCATTCAGATTTAGTAGGACATGACAGTCAGTAAATAATGGCAAAATTCCATTACACTTTGGTAATCATTTGTCAATCGTTCAATAAATCCAGAGTTTCTCAGTATTCTGCACTGCCCCCTACAGTACTGGAGGAGTATATCAGCCAGAACACCTCCACATCCTTGTGTGTGGATCTGACCTCCACATTGTGTGACCTCTGACCCTAAGTAAAACTGTTCCTCCCTCCCCCCACCCCCCCTCCTTTCCCCTGGTTTTGTTTTTCTTTCTCCCTCTTGCAGTCCGGTCACTCTCATCAGCATGTGTCCGGAGCAGTACGAGTGAGTATCAACAGTCAGCCCTCAGTCCTCCTCCTCCTCGTCTTCCTCAGCACAGCATGCCGCTCACATCAATGCACGGAATCCACCTGCACGCCCCTCCCCTCCCCACCTCTCTTTTTGTTTTTTATTTTTCGTCTAACCTTCTTCCTCAGTTCGTCCATCCCAATAACACTTGGCCTTCACTGTAGATCATCAGACACATTTCATGTTTAGAGTCGTGTTTGTCGTTGATTATTTTTGGGGTGTGCTTTTGTTTATGTGTGTGTGTTTATGTTTTCAGGCTTTCTCCATCGCCACAACTCTCTCATGACGACACACACTCACGGATAGGGCAATACGCCAGCAGGTATATCTCACTGCCGACATTACAGGACACAAACCACACTGATGTCATTTAAGAAATAGCATAGTTATAGATGTCTGACTAGTAAAACTAGGGCTGTCAATCACATAAATGTCAAAGGAATTATCAAATTAATTGCATGCATCTTGCATGAGAATGACTAAAGTATTAATAAGTTCTGTAATTTCTGAATAATTTCACATTCTCTGTCTTCATTAGAGTTAGTATTTACAGTATTCAGTGCTGTAACCGTATCATAAGATCAGCTGCCCTCATGTTGTCATAATACATCACCACAACACCACACAAATGAAAGCGGTGACAGATGAGCAGTATAAACACACACATGCTCTCTTAGACCTCTGACTCTCTGCCAAAGCCAATTTAATCTGCTGCTGCATACTGTATATTAGCCGCATATCAATTCGATTTACACCTGCTCAAAGAAAAAAAAAAAAACGTACTATGCATGCACAAATGCACCAATTGCCTCCAGCGCTGACCTTCTACCCATAAAGACTCGAAAATGGATTTTCATCGTCAGCTAGTTTCTCTCAAAGTCACTATCACACACACAGGCGGTTATTATAGGATTGTGAATATAGACTACGACTGAAGCCTCAATCCCATTATAGGAACTCTATGAGACGGTAATCCATCGGGACGAGTCTTCAGTCCTGAGTGTGAGAGAAAGTAAAGCTCCTTACACTAGCACTATCTACGATGCAGAGTTATTCAGTATTGAGCTTCGATTGGTGGTGTCCAACCCGCTTGGCCAGACCAGAACTCATACTTCGAATTGACATTTTTATAGTTTTATATTCTCATTCATCACCCAACACATGAATAAACATGCTTGGTCATAGTCGAGCCTCAGAGGTGCACAAATCCATATGCTGCATTCTTTTAATGCTGATAAACAGTGTGATGCTGTAATATTGATCGGGGTCTCTGTCCGCTCAGGTTGGCACAGATGGAGCGCTCCAATGGCTCTCTGCCCACCGACAGCAGCTCGGCCACCGGAAGCATGTGAGTCTATAAACTCTTTACTGTCTTTACTGTAAATTTAGGGTTTTTATCCCATTTAGAGTCCATTCTTGAACTGAATACATTGGTGAAATTCTGGTGAATTAGCTTAAAGGGATAGTTCACCCAAAAAAATGAATTTCTGTCATCATTTACACAAAACAAGATAATATTGGTAATCAAACAGTTGATGGTAGCCATCGACTTCCATGGTATTTTTTCAATATTATGGAAGCCTATGGCTACCAACAATTGTTACGAAGATGTGTTAAACAGAGATCTTGAGGGTGAGTAAATGATGACGGGATTTTCATTTTCGGGTGAACTATCACTTTAAGACATTGGGGAAAGTGTTTATTTTACAGTATGTGTGAACAAAGCCATATCATTGTAATGATGTTTTGAGCACCTTCAAAGTTAGGATAAGAATAAGAATTAATCTGTCAAAATTAATCATTTTAAAATAGTTCAATTTAATTGTAAATATTTTAATTTTAATTTATTGTATTTTATTTCATTCAAATAATTTATTATACATTTAGATTAGTTCTGACAGGGTTATTAATTTAAAATAAACTCATTTAAAAAACAAAATGGCAAATGTAAGTTCAACAATAAAAATTGTGATCGGTAAATTAACAAAACCTTGACTGAATGTTGAAAATGATTTACAAGCTTGAAGTTTGAAGGTAGATAAATTGATAGACAAGAGTTGCAAGCACATACTGGGTAACTGCTTAAGCTGGTGATATGTGGTTGCTAAGGTATTCCAAGTGGTTGCTAGGGTTTGAATTGTGTAAATTCAGCAACTGTCTCCTTCAGTCTGACTGACCGGTAAAGAGACACAGAAATGCATGCTGCCATGTTTCTTATTTGCTTTGGTGCCGGTGGAGTCTCAATCAGATCCTTAAGGTCTCAGTGCTGACCGAGAGAGAATCAAACAAAGATAGAGAGATATAGAGAGATGGAGTGTATTAGGGAAAGATGAGTATGAAATGGACTCCTATTCAAACTCTTGAAGTGAGAGAGAGCAGCCAGAGGAGATGATTCAAAGCATACAAGCCAAGGTTTATTGCATTAAAACAGCTTCTTAGTTTCTTCTCTCATGGCCTTTGAATTTGCTACTGTGCCTTTAAGACTTTTGGTAACACTTTAGTTGCACATTACTAGCATATTGGCTGTTTATTAGTACTTATAAAGCACATATTAAGGCCTTATTCTGAATGACCATATTTTAGGTCCCTTAATCCACCCCATAACTAAACTTAACAACTACCTTACTATTAATAATCAGCAAAAACGGAGTTTGAGGCAAAAGTTGTATTCAATAGTTAGTTAATAGTGAGAATTGGTCCTTAAATAAAGTCTGACCAGACTTTTATATGTAAATGACCTCTATTATGATTGGTTGCTGTATCCAAATGTATCCGAGTTTAGTCTACATCAAATGTGATGAGATAAAAACACCAGATAGAATAATACAATGATAAATCAGTCACAAAGTCTCAAGAATGTGAGACTATAGGCGAAATATCACTCACTCAGGCAATGTGTGGTTTAAGATAGACATTCACAAGAGTTTTTTATATATATATAAGAAAATGTGTTGCTTATTAAAATATTATGATTTCTGAATGAGCTATTTTTGCAGTTTAGTTTTGACACATGATCTTGGTGGACCGTGGGGGAGTTCTGAGTTGAATGAGTGAGTATTTGAGTATGTCTTGAGCTCTGCTGATAAAAGGAATGAATAGAAAGAGATGGACGGAGGGCAGCAGTGAGAGGAATCAGACGCGCTGTGGATCTTTATCAAAGAAATGAAGCTCCAGTAGCAGATACAAACACACACACACACACACTCTCATGTACTGTATCTACACACGGGTTCATGATGCCTGTGACATCCCATCTCTTCATAAGACTGCTGGAATACAAGCTTATTACCAGCGGTATCAATGCAGGGACAGAGGCGGCGTGGGATGCAGCTCTGAACCCGAGCGAATGACGACACACACACACACAGACACACAGACAGACACACACACACACACACACACACAGAGACACAGACACTGTCAGCTTCTATGAAGCACACAGCTAAAGAGCAGCTGAAGAGTCTCACAAAACAAACACACTCACAATCACACACACATTTGGTCATGTTATAGACTTATTGCTTTTATATAAAAAATAATTATAACAACTACAGATTAAACAAAGCTAAAACTTATATTTCTATCATTTTACTAGGAATCAGTGTTAATTCTGCATTATTTATAGACTACATTATTATTATTTATTAATATTATGAATTAGATTTTATATTTGTATTCAGTATTTCATTTTAGTTTTGGTTTTAGTAATTTCATTTATACGCTTTTGTCATTTTTATTCATTTTCTTTCAATATTTCTATTTATCTTTATTTTATTTCAGTGTTAGTTTTAGTAATTTTAGTATTTTAACTGTAAACTTGTTCTATATTTTATTTTATTTCAGCTTTATTTCAGTTAATGAAAATAATTTTAATAGTACAACACAATTACAGCTCTTTCTGCTTGAGATGACATTAAAGATTTGTGCCGTAATTATTTTCATGTTATGCTGATAAACCAATAAATGATCAATAAAATAAAATAAAATATATAGTTAGTAAATAAAAAATAGAACTCAAAAAACTAAAATGTTATTTAAAAAAAGCTACAAATTCATTCATTTAGGCATCATGACATTATAATGTACAGAATGAAAAATTAGATTTTCATTTTGAGATTTTCTAAAGGTATTATTACATTAAATTATTTGTGTTTTTAAAGTTTTTAAAGATTAAACTTGTGTGTTAGAATTAAATTTAAATGCAAAAGTAATGATGCACTGAAATTTTGGTAACAGAATTAATTCATTTATTTAGAATTTATTCTAAATGCAAAAGTAGTGATGGACCAAAATTTTGGTAACAGAATTAATTCATTTATTTATTTAGAATTTATTCTAAATGCAAAAGTATTGATGCACCGAAATTTTGGTAACAGAATTAATTCATTTATTTATTTAGAATTTATTCTAAATGCAAAAGTATTGATGCACTGAAATTTTGGTAACAGAATTAATTCATTTATTTAGAACTGAATCTAAATGCAAAAGTAGTGATGCACCAAAATTTTTGGTAACAATTTATTTATTTTTTTCTGGATAAAACATTTACCAATACAATTAAATTTAGAAATCTATGATATCAGCCAGTATCCAGTATGATACTGATATATCATATGCATGCATTCATTTTAACCTTGAGATTTTGTCAGATTTAGCTCACTTCTGTGGACAAATTTGAACCCAAAGTGTAACCAAGTAAACCAACCCACACAGACAGTCACACACACACACACAAACACACACACACACACAGTCATTTAATGAGAGCGATTATTGTTCAAAGCCGATGAGGGACGTTCTGACTTCTAATGAGCAATCGTCCTGTTCTTCCTCAAACACTACCTGGAGATTTGGCGTGTCGGAGAGCGTTTACCGTGGAGAGCGTGTGTGTGTGTGTGTGGTTGCACACTGTTGCATCAGTATGGCAGCGCTGACGTTAATGAAGATTGTCAGATGATGGTCAGTTTTACCAGGACAGAAACAATGAGAAGCATTTGTGACTGTGGTGCTGTGTTTCTGTTTGCTGAGGGTTTGTAAAGTGGGGTTAAAATAATCTTATTAACATCCCTCATAAATTTAATTACTTCTGCTGTCTCTTTCTCTCACCCGTCTCTCTTTCCGTGTCTTTCTTGGGCTTGCTCTAAGTAGATGGAACTAATTCCATTCCTCCTGCTGTCCCGCTAACACCTTGTTTATCTCTGTACCTAATGCATTAGCACACTCTTCAGCATCATATATTTGCTTGCACATGTGCGTTTGAGATGGAGAGAGAGAATTCAGTGTGTTCTCATTACAATGTTTGTGATGGATTGCTGTGTAATGGCATTATCTGTTGAGTTTAATTGAGTGCAGGAGGGAAGATTTCCCACTCGAAAATGCCATTAAAATCCACTCGCTCGGTTGTCTTTTTTTAAATTTTGGGACTTGTGCCTCATTTCTATTCTACAGCTGTTCTAGAGCTTGACAGGTAGTTATCATGGAAAGACAGAGGGAATGAGATCTGGGCTGGATTCAAACCATAATTTGAGCAGAGCATCGAACTGAACACTGCACTACATCACCAGTGTCTTAACTTTTCTTTCTTTTTGGGAGCATTTTTTTTTAGTAAATGGCTATAGTAGAGAGTGACGGGATGTTAGGAGGAGGAATGGTATCAGGACACATTAAAGGTCCAACCTCGAACCATGTTCCACATAAGCACCAATGCTCAACATGTCTTTAGCATTTGTGCAAACTGTTACAAGAGAATGGGATCAAGACATGTTGCAAGCTGGATTTTAACCTACACGTGTCAAACACTACACATCTAACTAGAAGTCTGCGCAGGAATAATTTTTTTTAGTCCCGCTTCCACCTTATCCAGCTAAAAAAAAAAGTTGTATTATAAATTTTTAAACTTTTAAGCTTTCCCACTCTTTCCAGCAAAATCACAGATGTAGAAATCTACACAGATTTGTTTTCTATTTTTCTATTTAAGAGTTTTTAAGTTTCAGTAATTTTATGTACGTTTGACATTTCAATTAGCTTTTATTTTTATTTTTAATTTGTAAATTTTTTTAATTTATTTTGATATTTAGCTTTATCTCTATTTTAGTTTCCGTTGTTGTAATTTTAGTACTTAAACTTACTTTATTCATTGCCAATTTTATTTATTTTATTGTATTCATTGCCAAGGAATAATTTTTAAAGTTCTAGTTTTTTTAAGTAAATGTTTCATCAAATATTTTATTTTATATTATTTTATTTCATATTAATTTATTTTATTCATTGCCGAAGCATCATTTTTAAAGTTCTAGTTTTTTAAGTAAATGTTTCATCAAATATTTTATTTTATTTTAATTTATTTTAACTTACTGTATTCATTGCCAGGGCAAAATTTTTAAAGTTCTATTTTTTTAAGTAAATGTTTCATCAAATATTATTTTATTTTATTTCATTTTATTTCAGCTTTATTTCAATTAATTCAAATTTATTTAAAAACAATTCTAATAGTACAACACAATAACAGCACTGTCTGCTAGAGATGTACAGATATTGAAGTTCTTGGCAATAATTATTTTCACGTTATGCCGTTAAACCTTTAAATGGACCACTTTAAAATGCAATAACTACAACTATATACTGTACAACTGGAAAACATTTTTGTCTAACTCTGTGTCTGAAAACCATTTATTACATTCTGTATCTTAAAACATGAAAAATAGTACAAAGTAACTTTTTATTTTTAAATTTTTACGTTTTTCAGGATTCCTGTAAATCAATTCAAAATTTGACGCACAGCGGTCCTACGTGAATGGAGACCATCCCAGTTTGCGTCATTTTTATCCATAGCTGTAAAATAGGGAGATAAAAAGTTACAGGTCAACAAGACATGATTGAGGAATGTTGCTGGCCAGATTTGAACCTTCATCTACCACATAAGCACCATAAGCACTTCATCTACCACATAAGCACCAAGGTTCAACACTGTAGTAACACACTCTCCTCTACGCGCACTAGACACTTTTTCACTAGACACTTTTTCACACACTTTTTCACACACTCACAATCCTACAAAAGACTCAGCAATTATATGTATGTTTACATTCTCATGCACTACAGATCATCTTGTACTGTTCCCCAGCCAGCTGCTTGACTCAAAATGTTTCTCTCTGCACATGTACAGTATTTATGTGAAGCATCTGCATAGTTTGTATAGTTTGTATTTCCTCTTTTTTATTTCTTATATTTTTATCTTTAGTTTGTATAGGGTAAACATTTATATATATATGTAGTATACTTATAGTTAAAATCTGTTAGTAGGTAGTTGTGTGTAAGTTTATAGTGTTTTACTTCGTTGTTGTATGTCTGTATGTATGTAGCACCGTGGTCCTGTGAGGCACGACATTTCGTTCCACTGTATGTCCCCACATGCAGCGGAATGACAATAAAGCTCAACTTGACTTGACTTGACTTGACATTTAGCACATGTATGCTAACTGCTCATGGCTTTTTGGGGAATAAAGTTTGCCTCGTTTTGTCCGAAAGTAAAGTAGAGCCTAACATGAAGTAATTGAAGGATAGATGGGACTTGACTGGGACACGTCGCATGCCATATTCGAACCTGCATTTCCTGCATGATCACCACTGACGTGTTCCTAATGCGTCCAGAATTGGGACAAATGTTCGATTTGATGCTGCATTTCCAACACGAGCACCACAGCTCAACATGTATGGGTTGCATGCACTAACCACTAAGCCACAGCTCTGAGTTTTCTTTCTCATTCAGTATGGTCTTTGCTTTGTTTGTATGCATGCACGCTCAGGTTAGCTTTCTCATTTCCCTTTCCTGCCGGCTCTGGGGTTTAGAGCTTATGAACTCTGTTTACACTCCTGCTGATCAATGCAGCCCATGCAGAATCACAGACACAAGCGGGACGTCTCCTTTACCCCTCTCCTCTCGTCTCGTCTCAGCCCCGGGGCCAAATACAGCAGCTGCCTGATGTGAAATCTCATCTGCACCGAGAGACGGGGAGCGTGCGATCGCTTTGTCTCCAATTTGTGCCTCTCTTTCCGCTCTCTCCCGGGTCCTGTGGGAGATGTAGGCAGTGATGTGGTTTTCTGTCAGCGTCTTGTTCTTCAGCGCTCTGATTGAACGCTTTCCAGATCTGTCTCTCCTCGTTCCAGCATAATAGTACAAATACAAGGTTTCTCCGCTTGCTTCAAACCTGAGTTCCTGTTTTGAGCTTTTGGAGGAGAGCGTTCTCCTCTTGGGTCCAGCCGTCTGTCTGGACAGCTGAATCTGTTATATTTCAGACTGAACTTTTCTCTGGAGCTGCACTATAATTCACTGCTGTCTACATACTGAGCAGTTCACTTCACTTTTGCAAAAACCTGTTCATTTGAGTCATGCAGATTGGGGATTTCAAGTATGATGACCCAATATGTTTATGGAATTATAAGACACCGTAAAATATTTGGTTATTAACATTCTCAACATTCTGTCTTCAAACGGCCTGTGAAATCCACAAAGGCCAGCATGTAAAGAAAGATGTGATTTGCTTGTTTGTGGACAGGTTATGTAGTAGCAGTCAGTTCCATTATTTTTTTTGTCTGGAGCCTGTCCTGAGAGAGCTTCACAGATCTCCGCTGCAGCTCCATTACAGTAGTGAAGAGCTATTTGAGTTGTGAAATGTCTCGGCTCAGGGCTGTGTGAGAGCTGGACAGGTGGAGTGACAGCCAGTGAATCCGGCTCTGTCACGCTCTCTCTCTATGACTGTTTTGCTAATAGACCTGCTGGGAGCAGCGCTCCTTTAGACGGCTTTTATTGACTTAAATTAGTCTCTTTTATTGTTCAGTTTTTGTCTGAAAAAAACTCTTTGTGTGAAGTAAGAAAGCTGCGTCGAAAAGCCTTGAAGAAGCAAAACGAAGACAAAGGGTTCATCGAGTGGAAGTAGAAAATTGGAAAGCTGAAAGAAAATGAAAGTAGAGGAACATCCCTGAAAGAGAGACAATTGTTTCATAAGAAGAATATAAAATGACTAAAAGTTGCTTGAGTGTGTCTGTGAAGAATATGAGTTGATGAGAATATTAATTAATGGTGTTTATTGAGGAAAGTATCACTATTACATTTACGCTAAAAAGGGAACTTGTTCCACTGCCCATTTTCATCCAGCTAATTCCTATCTTGGAAGATCTTGCGCTTTTGAAATAATCACATGATTTGAAATATCTACTATGTATTCAGAACTCAGAGCTCCTCCCCATAAATGAAAATGTCATATTTATATGACATTGCATTAGTGAGCTCATTAACATGTGCCTGCCCACCTATCAGCTATTCAGGATCTCAGCCACCCTGATTTGCGTATACAGAGAAGTCTTAAAGGTACGGTAACATTTAGGCAGCTGGTTTAATTCTGAAGAGTCAGTGGGAGGGTGGAAAATGAACGTACTTGAAATGCTTCAGAAGTGCAGGATATATCCCTTTAAGAGTTTGGCACATCATGCACACATCATTAAAGTCTTCAGAGCTTGTTTTATGCTGTTGTGGACGTGTTCAGGCGAGCTCAGCGGGTGTCCTTCACAGAACAAGCGTATGATAATTACAGAGCTAATAAGCCGTTGCCTGGCCTTCCTCCTCAGAGGGAGGTCCGTGTCTCAAATCTGCACTGATGCTACACTAGAGATCAAACACTGAAACTCTTTCTCATTTATTACCACCATATGCCGTCTAATATTTACTCTGAACAAGGTCATCCGTACATTCACGCATGCGGAAATACCAAAGACACAAGTCACCCCCAAAAGTTCAAAATAAAAATATTAAGAAATTCAAAAATAAATAAATACCTCTTTGATGCATAAATACTTTACAATTAAAATAATATAGTTTTTAATGGTCATTTTCTCCTTTTTTATGAATTTCTTTTGATTTTTGGAGTGAAATGTGGCTTGTGCATGACAGGTTTGGCATGATTCACACACACACACACACACACACACACACACACACGTATCTGAAATATGAGGGGTGGGTGTGTGAGTGTTTATCTGAGGCGGTGAAACCTTGAGAGCCGAGCAGTCAAACGCAATTTCGGCATTTGTGTATGTTTGTTATCTTTCAAATAAACATCCCAGAGTGTTACAATAAAGAAACCAAAGAAGGTTTCAAGCGATCAAACCTGAAAGCAAGGCAGACGGGTTTGCCGAACGTGAAAGAGAGCGAAATGAAAGCGGGATGAAGGGAAGGAGACGGGAGTCGTCAGGGGAGTTTCTCCTGTGATGGTGTTTCAGATTGAATGTGACGGCCGGGACTCGACTCTTGACTGATGCTGCTGGAGACAGACATGACACCTGCACTTATTTCTGTCTTTCTTTGGCCTCCTCTTTCATCTCTCCACACCTCTCCATCTCTGTCTGTGTTTTACCAGCACTTCACACAAACACTGTCCGCCTTTTCTCTCTTTTACAGTATTTACCAGCACTGCACTGATTTTCCTCAGACATATTTTTCTATATATAAAAAATGTGATTGAAAGTAATGATGCCATTGTAATTCTTTTATTGGTATTTTCTTACATATATATCACATGAATTGCATGAACAAATCTATCTATCTAAACACACACACACACACACTTAATTTCTAGCGATTATGGTCAATTTGATTTCACAGATACTATTTAAACTAAACTGAGCTAGACAATGACATCTCTGAATTCAATAATGAAATGCCTTTAACTGAAAATTGAGTGATTACTTTTATTATTATTATTATACATTACTGACACTCTATCCTCCAATTTGATACTGTTAAGTGCTTTGACACAATCTGTATTGTTAAAAGCGCTATATAAATAAAGGTGACTTGACTTGACTTGACTTAACACACACTTCATGAATATTTTCATGCGATTCATAAATTTGTTAAACAATAATTATACCTTAAACAAATACATACACTAAAATAAGAAATGTTTATTTTGCGTTAAATTAAGACATCTTAAAGATTTTTTTCATTGTAAGTTTGTTTGCCTTTTTTGTTTTAGATATTTTTAATTTTATTATTTTACATTTTTATTGTTTTAAAATAAACTTATCATAAGGTACATTCTGTACTTAATGTTTTCAACAAATTGTACCCTCACGTACACTTAGTTGAATCAATAAGATTAAAAAATCATTTTTAGGATCTTTTTTAAAGCAACATAACTCAGACATTTCATGATTGTTTTCATGTAATTTATTAAACGATATTAGTGTATATAGTGTCACCATAGCATATTTCAACAGCCACACTTAGAAATGTCTGAATGTAATTTTTACGTAAAAATATCAAAGCAATGTTTTTTTTGTTTGTTTGTTTTTTTTATAGCTGATGTGATGAACTACACCGGTGGTTACACTGCTGGGACACATGAGGGGGCTTCATATAGATCTATCTAAAGATATAGATAGATATCTAAAAATCACCTTGTTAAAAAGCATAAGTACCAAGTCACCAGTTAAAAGTATCTGCAAAATGCCTCAGGAAAATGAATCTAATTCTTGCAACATTTGATAGCAGATGACACTTTAATATTTCCGTGTGATGTTATATAATTCCAACATTTTGAAGTGTGGCTTGTGTGTCCAGTGTGCTTTAGACCCCTGTGTCAGTGTATCATCTCAGCTGAAGCTTTAACACTCTTCTTCTGCTGCCTTGCAAGCGCTCCGCTTTCCTTCAGGAAATGCAAATGCACTTGTGTGTGTTGTGTCCCAGCCGTGCTGCAGAGTGTCTGGCTGCTTTATTCAGCATCTGCTGGTGTTGGCAGGTTGTTAGCAGAGACCCTGTGATGCAGTGCCCATGTAATCTCTCTGATTAGTCTTTGTGAGTGTGCATCCAGATGAGTGCTGGATTCAGAGTTCGGGGAGCGTGTGAACACACACCTGAGACTCATTGTGCGCACAGCTGTTTGAACAGCACACATCTAAAAACCTTCTCTCCTATTTTCACAGTCAGACTCACTATCACCTGTCGGCTTTTAAAATCTCAGCGTTTGGATCCTGCTGCGGCGTAAAAGAACATCTTAATTATGCTTCTGTCTGTTACGGTTTCCATGCTGTGACGGCAGCAGATCCGCAAGCCCTGCTGTGACTATTGCTCATGCTTTGAATTTAGGGTTTGTTCAAATTCCTAACTCAAAGTATTAAACTTTGGTGCATAACCTGTAGCGTTCACAGTGCAGATGTGAATTATACCTCGTTTTGTTGAGGAGAGATGTGCTATTACTATGCTGTTGATTTATCACATTCATTTGGTGCGTTTATTTATGGAACAATTAACGCATTAAAATGAACTCCTATAACGCACCCCAAATGTTGATTTAAATAAATAGGTCATTAAACAAGACGTTAACATTGTGTTGTATTTTAGACTCAATATTGTCTGTTTTTCTCAATTCGTTTTTTTCATTTCACAATGTTTCGTTGCTAAATAAATCCGCAGTTTCTAACAAATCGAGTGAGTCGATGATTCAATGACTCACTTATAAAGACTGTCACATGCTTTGTTTCTAAATGAATCAGCCATTTGAACAAATCAGTTAAAAGAATGACTGAATGACTTGCTGCCACCTACTGGTGGTTTTAGTTTAATATTAAGAGTATTATTTCATTTAAAAAAAAAAATCACTCAATATATATATTTTTTAAAACCCATTAAAAGGTGATTTGGTTCAAAAACATTTTTTGTTATGCTGGTTAAAAGTCTCTTCACATTCTGATAGCAATCACTTAAGTGGTTTAAATGTATTTATATGTATTTTTATCGTTTGTGGAAGGCGTCACAAAATGTTCGTACAATCATATCCCTCGGTCCGAGGGCTATGATAGCCTGTCCTAGCTGCCTGTCAACGTATGTATTTACATACCTTCACGCACCCTGTTCACGCGGACATGATACGTCATCAACACGGTCCATTACGCTATTGCAGCCCGAGCGAGAATGAAAAGCGTTGTTATTGTAACATTATGCGCTTTATATTGTAATGTTTTCTCAACTGTGAGTGAGAGGTGAGGTAATCTGACAACAACGCCGTCTCTCATCGTGTGGCTATAACAATGTTATTCTCCTGGTGGATAAAGCGGGCAGGAAAAAATCATGTATCTAGAGACCAGACTATCAGAGAAACTCATGGTGGCAGGTTTTGTGCAATTACGTCGCAAAATGTAGAAATCAAATTTTCTAACCTGTTCTCTCTCTTGCTTTATAGGGACGAGGAACATGCTTTAATCCTGCAGTACTGTCAGACTTTGGGAGGAGAGGGCTCATCCTTCAGCCAGCCCCAAACCCCCGCCCACATCAGCAGGAGCCCCGCCCATAACACTCACAGCCCCTCCTACCTGCTCCAGAGCCCCGCCCAGATTCTGCAGGCTGTGGAGAGGGAGGAGCGAGGAGAGCTGGAGCGAATCATAGCTCGTCTGGAGGAGGAGCAGCGGTAGGCTACGAATAGTTCATGTGCACTTCAAAGTCACCGTGAAATCAAAACTGACATTTTTTTTAATGGAATATTGCAGTGTTTATTATAAACATTTTATCTGTGCACAATAATTCCTCCCCTCCAGCAACCTGTCACTCACATCAGATCACAGCAATTGGCAAACAACAATGATCCACTGATACAAACAGTCCCTGATGGACAAAATCGAAAAGCACAGTTTCACTCAAATTCACATAACAATAGAAAAAATACAATCAGCTTTACGACTAACAACCCAAAGGATTTGTTATACCTTGTTTTTGTTTTTATTCTCCTGCATTGATTTTTGTTGTAAGTCTGGATTTACATGTAAAACATCTTCACTTGACAAATCCTCTGGTTTTTATTTTTAATTAGAAGTTACAAGTCACTGTTTTAAGCAAAACAAATGAGCAAGTGGAGAATTGTCTAGCTGCGATCTTTAAGCTGGTCAATCTGAAGTCCTTTTTAAAGAAAGCCACAGAGAAAAAAGATCTGAATACCTCTCTAAAAAAATGTTCTGTTTATTTCATGCAAATGTTTGTGTCAGTCTAAACAGATGCATTCAAACAGCCGTTCATTCATATTGAAATGTTTATTGCACCAAATATTAATCTTGGTGTGAATGAAGCACGAGTCTCAGGAGACTGATTTTATGGGAACCAGAGCTTCTAACCGCAGACTTTAACAACTGGCGATTAACTGTTTTGTGTAGAAGGCGGGACTAGAGCTGCCACATTGTACACTGCAATTTCTCCCATTCATACAATAAATAATGGATTTACTTTTAATGTTAAGGTTACAATTATTCAATGCGAGAGCTTCACCGTAATTGGTCTGGTTATGATTTGCATCTGTTTAGTGTGTGTTTGGCAGTGGGCTGTTCTGTAGCTTTCTAACAATAGGCTGAATTTGGCTGCAGGTCCCTTTGGGTTCACTTTACTTCATTGCCTTTCAAAGCCAGAACATAAAAGAACCCAGCACAGCATCCAACAGTCATAACTCAAACTCACAATAAACAAAAAGTCCAAATGCCGGTGTTATGCAGTATATGGCATATAAACATTCTCTCTGTCTGTCCGTGGCCAGGACCCTGCAGAGGGAGTATGAACAGTTGCGCCAGCAGCACAGTCAGCCCGGCGCGGGGGCCGCAGATGTTAGCGGGGCCCCTGAGGAAGCTGACCTGTTAGCTGAAGCTAAACTCCTGCGACAGCACAAGGGACGGCTGGAGGCCCGCATGCAGATACTGGAGGACCATAACAAACAGCTGGAATCGCAGCTCTACCGACTACGCCAGCTGCTGCATCAGGTATCACACTGGCTAGTGAACTGCCTACCTAGATGGCATTTTAATAGGTGCTAGGCAGCACAATTCTGCCTTCTAAAAGCTGAAATGCACAACATGACTTTTGCCCTGATTTTCATTCTGGAGGAGTAGACACTCGTTACCAAAAATCAGAGCCGGTCTGCAGATTTTGGGCCGTCAGGTTGATAGATTTATGCAGAAAAATGCAACGAGGCTTGTTGTGTTTGGGATGGCTTGAAAGACTGGTAGTGTGTTGCTCTGAAGTCGTTTAGTGTATGACGCCAAGTTTTTCCTCTGTAACTATTTACAAAGTGTATGATGCCTAGTGTTTTAAAATCTGTTCAGTTTATGTAGTGTATTCCAGCCTTCAGATAATTAGTTATGGCCAGATAAAAAATGGCAGATACACTATATTGCTAAAGAGCACGCGTTTCTTCTACGAATAGGTTTGACTACTTTAGTATTTCCATGAGTACAAATCTTATCGTTAAAGATATAATGATAGTTCGGAATTGTGTGCTCTAATTTTTTAGGTATGGTTTGATTAGACTTTTCTATTTAATATGATACGCCTCTGTGTATAAAATACGTTCAAAAGAAAATGATTGATTCGTCAGTGTGGAAGAATCCTATTAAACCAAGTTCTATCCCAGTTGGAACACAGCGGCCTCTGGTGTGATTAATGCAGACCTTGAGCCAAAAACTCATCACCAAACACCAATGACTTGAACATACACTCATATAGACAAAAGTATTGACCTCCCTTCTTTAGAACAGAAAATGCACTTCCAAATCTGTGGCAACAACAGCATGGGAACATCATTCATGTATTTAAAAATTGTATTTCCATCTCTTTTGCAACAGTTTTGGAAGTGTCTAAAATGACTGTACCCATATGTACAAGTCATTGGAGTTTGTTGATGAGTTTTTGGCTCAAGCTCTGCATTTACAGTCACACCAGAGGTGTTCAACTGGGATTAGGACTTGGTTTTATGCAGACAAGTCAAGTTCTTCCACACTGACTGAATCAATAATTTCCTTTTTGAACCTTGCCTTATACACAGAGGCATTGTCAGAATAGAATAGAATAGAATAGAATAGAATAGAAAAGGGTCCTGTCCAAACTGTTGCTATAATATTAGAAGCACACAATTTCCTAGAATATCATTATATGCTTTAACATTAAGATTTATACTCATGGAAATTACTAAAGTAGTCAAACCTGTTCATTAGAAGGGGGCGACCCAATATGTTTGGTAATATAGTGTATATTGTTTATGGATATATTAATATACTCATTCTCTACTCATATCACGCAAATCAGCGAAAATGATTAAAAACGCTGTATTATGCACTTTGCACTTTGAAACACGTTTTCAAAAGTTCACGTTTTCAGGCCCCCAAATTGGTGTGTGCACGAACGGCCAAAACTGTGAGTGTGAGTGAGTAAATCATGAGGTAATTTTCATTTTTGAGTGAACTATCCCTTTAAAGCAGGGATAGGCAACGTTGGTCTAAGAGTGCCAACAGAGTTTAGCTCCAGCGCTGAAAAAACTCACCTGCCTGAAGCTGTAGTAATCCTGAAGACCATGTTTAGATTGTTCAGGTGTGTTTGATTAGGGTTGGAGCTAATGGTGCATTCAGGTCATGTTGGATAGATTGTATTTACATTTTGAACGCACTTAAATGCCACCACAAAGTCGTTACTACGAGTGGGTCCGAGTTTTCGAGTTGGGGGCGTGTCAGCAAAAAACATGTCGGATGCAATGGACGCAGCCAAAGACTATGCATATGCAGCACATGTGTTGACGGTAAATTTGTTGAAATTAATCAAATGATAATTTTTTGTAATGTACAATAAAACTGTTACATATACAAAATATTATATTATTGTGTAATTATCCTAGACTATATAATGATTCAGTTTACATCACCTTCATAAACTGAATAAAAACCGAAAAAAGCAAAAACACAATAATGCACATTATTTATTCATCATTGTGTAGATGTAGAGTTAAAAAAAATCATTGAATTTTATGTAGAAAAGTTAAATCGCCATCTTGTTCCAACCAAAGTGATTTGAACGCACCTGATGTCGTAATTGCGACTTGTCAACTCGTAAGTACGAACGTCCCAGGAGGACTTGAATGCAGCATAACTCGAGGACCGACGTTGCCTGTCCCTGCTTTAAAGGATACTTCCTGCGTAGGCAGTAGACAGCATGTTCACTTGGTTCTGTATAAATTGATGAAAGAATGAGCACTAAAACCCAGAAATAAGGTAGTGTTTTAGCACTTCCTGTTCCATCATCCTAAAGTTGATGGGTTTTTTGGTTAAATGCCTGAAATAAGATCTATGGTGTACACAAGGTTGGCCAACGAAAAATGTCACCCCCGCAGCGCTCTATTGGAACAGAGCTTGAATCTTGTGCAGCCTTTTGATTATTGGAACTAAAGCCTGGCATCTTATTCTGGCCAAGAACAGTCCTCTTAGGCAGTCCTGTTTTTTGAATATACATAAGCCTGTTCCTGAACCGTCTCTGGGGTGTGAAGCTGAGACTAACACTCACCTGTTTCAGCTACCTCACTGTATAAACTGCTATTGTTCAATCCTTCAATGGGCTTCATGGTCTAACGGGCAATGCCAGCGAGTCCAACGGCTGCCAGTAGCGTTGTGAATCAAGCACTGGCGTTCAATGAGCCCTGATTTAGAGTAACAGTAATTTATTGGGTCTCCTGAGGGCCTGACTCACCGCACTGGGCCACGGTTTAGCCAGATGGTCTTGTCAAAGGCTCTTAGCTAAATAAACACAATATAACTCGATATCCAAGAAGGCAAACAAGACTGCCATTCCAGCCTGACATTTCTGGCCACGTTACTTTCACCTACAGGAAGCAGTAATGACAGAAGCCCTCATGTAGTTTTGAATATTTGATGCTGTATTGTAGGTGTATCACTATCAGTTAGGGTTAAGTTGATTTCAATCAATGCCTATCTCTCTTTCTAGCCTGAGTTAAATGGCACGTCCTCTTCCGGCTCTCTCCATCAGGATACAGCAGGACAGGCCGAGCTCACAGGTATAGACACACACACACACAATGCTGGGTGATTATACTGCGGGCTCTGATTGACTTCTTTATGTAATAATCTGTTGAGTGTATTCTGTGTGTGTCCTCAGATGAGTTTCTCCATCAGTGTGCTAACAGTAACTCTGATCTGGCTGAGGTTGTGGAACAGATTAACTACAGTTTTCCTGCATGCTCTCGTAAGTCTAACGCTCTGACTTTCCCGCTCTCAATCTATCTCTCAGCATGTCGGCTAATACTCGGCTGTCTTCTGGGTTTTTGACCTGCTTCCTTCTTTATTTCCCAGTGTGCAGTGGAGTCTTTGGCTGTATCCCAGTAGAGTGAAACAGTGGGGGTCTGGAAGTAAAATCCCATTCAATTTGCTTCATAGAGAAAGCAAATTTCTTTGTTCAGAAGTTTGAACAAAGACATTTTTGCCAAGTAGTTTAGTTGCAAAATTTTCAGTGAGATAATACACTACCCATAATCCTGAAGAGAGATCCAACAATCAAAAGTCAGCGTGTAAACAAAAATAGAAATTGCTCAACAGAGACCATTGCAATTGCCAACATTACGAATAACATCATTAAATCTTGTATACATTAGAAAATTGTACAATAAACCTACCATGTATACAATTTTATTTTATATATTAATATTCTGAATTAGGTTTTATATTTATATTTTCAGTTTTGATATTAATGTGCTTTGGCACTTTTTTTAACATTTCTATTTAGCTCTATTTTAGTTTTAGTCATTTTAGAACCTCAACTTAAACTTGTTTCAGTTCTTTAAGTTTTTCGTCTCAAATTTATATTTTATTTCAGCTTCATTTCAATAATTTTTTTTAATTATTTGAGAAGTTTTAGTTAATAACACAGGTTGCATGTCGCAGATTTGACTGCGTAATTTGCGATGTTTCATGAGCATTAAAAACAGCTTCTACCAGCCTAAGGTAGTGCACTAGTCTTGTTTAAACAGGTATAGTTTGTCTCCAAGTCTGACAATCTGACAAATACTCAAAACCCCTCTAAAACCATCCAACCAGACCCATCTTGCCTGTCAGACTGGTTGACCAGCTCACTACCTTAGGTTGGTTTAATCTTGGAGATAGCGTTTGGTTTATTGCTTAAAACAGATTTATTTTTAAATGCATATGAAGAAAATGAATGCGAAAAATACTTCCAGAACCAAGCCTGCTGAAAGTTAACATTCAGAGTTGCTCCTCATGTGCATACTCTAATACATACTAAATGTATGTACTTCACCAGTATATACTTTTAAGTACACTTACAAGTAAGCTATAACTGGAATATACTAACATGCCATTGTTGGTGCACTGTTTGCATTTGCGTCTTTGCATTAGGATATAGCTGCAATCATTTTTACCTCACATTTAGGTAACGTGTCATGAAACCCTTCATTTCAGCACAGTGAAAAGAGTAGGAGTGGAGGGAGGTTGTGTCTGATCCACGCAGTTTTATTTTGCTTTAATGGCATCAAAGGTTTTCATAAATGCATGCTGCTATTCATAATTGCACTCAACAAAATGCCCTGTATTATGCAAGTTCACAGTGCATTACATAAATACACACAGCTCATTTTATTTCTATTATTTAATGCACTAATAAACGCAAGCCGTTTTCATTTGCATCAAAAAAGTGAATGTGCATTTTTAATAACCTTTGTTATTCCTTGATGTTGACTCGGTGAGTGTTTTGATGGGGTTTGTCTCCATTGCTATCATTGTCAGATTGTCTCAGTCCAATGCCTAATGAATCTAGAAACTCTCACTTGATAACTGCTCATTGCACTCAAACATTTCAAAAGCTGCTGGTTGATTGAAAGCCTGTCGCTCCATCAGCATCACAAGGGAGGACGAACGCTCGAGGCTTTCAAGTGTTTCTGTAAGGTATCAACTCGCTGAAGTGCCTACTGAGCGTTTGAAGCGCTTGTCTCAGGACAATGTGACATGATGTCATGTTCGTGCAATATAGCGTGACGTTTTGGAACTAGAAAATAGCTCAGAATTTCCCTAATAACAGATTGACTCTAATATCATCTTCCATCATGTACAGTTGTGTTCAAAATAATAGCAGTGTGTTTAAAAAAGCGAGTAAAGCTCAAAATCCTTATAATACCTTTTACTTCAATACACACAAATGCATTGGGAACACTGCACATTCTATTCTGAATCAAAACATGAAGAAAACTTTAGAACATTTGTTATTACTTTACAGAAAGTGAAGAAAAAGGAATATTAGGCTGTTCAAAAAAATAGCAGTGTCTGCATTTTTCTTTACAAAGTCAAACATTTACTGT